>CAOLHI010001601.1:0-150000 GCA_948474755.1 Ctenosaura bakeri
GGGCGGAAGGCCTGGAGACCCCGAAGCCCCCTGAGGAGCAGCCGAGGGAGCTGGGTGGGCTCCACCTGGGGAAGGGAAGGACCCCACGTCGGAGTGTCTGAAGGGGTGTCAGAGGGAGGGCGGCACAAAGAGGAGGGGTCTCTCCGGCTCCAGGGCTCCATGGGACGCGTTTCCAAGCTTTGGCACAAATACGCAACACGGAATGGGGCTACAATCCCCATAATCCCCAGCCAGCAGGGGGCCCAAAAGCCCTTCCAGCAGCAGGTGGGGGGAGGGAGGAAGAAAGGGGCTTCATAGACCGGCACCCACCACCCACCCCCAACCCTCTTTTTAGAGTCTGGGAGCAAATCCGCAGGTGCCAAGAAGGCAGGCAAACCAACTTTATTAGTCCTCCAAAAAAACAGAGGTCAGTTTGTGGAAGAGGCAAAGCTTGGCACAGGAAGGAAACAAAGGCAACTTTATAGGGAAATAAACACAGAGGACACCACTCGCTGGAAGTATTTTCCGCTGCCGGCGGACAGCTTCCCCCGACCCCCGAAGAGACGCTGCGCCCCCAAACCGGAGGGAGGGGAGGGCCGAATTCACAGACAGACAAACTGTGAGGGGCAAAAGAGGAGAAGTCCCCGTGGAGGAGGGGAGGCCCCCCACCCGTCACCCCCTCCCCATGGCTGTAGCCTCCCCACTTTCCCTTTGGGGAGCGCTGGAGTTTGGGGGGGTTGCTCTGGGAGGCCCCTCTGCTTCAACGGAAGGCAGGTCCCCCTCCCCACTTTGCTGCAAAGGCTCATGGGGGTGATCCCATGATCCCACCTGCTTCCCCCCAGTGCCATTCAAATTGCCCCCTCCCAGAATCCCCCATTAAATAACTGAAAACAGGAAGAAGAAAAAAATAAACAGTGCCCTTTGGGGAGCTTTGGCTGCGGAGGGGGCCTTACACCCCAAACATGAGACCAAGGGGTTAGGGGTCAGGGTTAGGGTTTGCATTGCCGTGGGATGGGAGGAGGGGGCCCAGTGGCCTTGCACGCTTTCACACCCATTTACACACTCATGAATTTTCCCCTGCACACGGCCGCTCTTGCTGCAGTCTACGGGAAGAGATCCGGAGGAGCCACTGCCTTGCACCCTTCCTCCTCCTCCTCCGGCCCAGAAAGGGACTGGCTGGCATCCGGACCACAGGTCACGCTGGCCGGCAACTCCAGAAGAGCAGAAACGGCCCTGAGCTCCAGTTTGGAGAGCCCCCGGTCACCAGGAGGAGGAGGGGGCGTCCTTTCGCAGGTGCTCACGAGGGGCGCAGGGGTGTCGAGACGCAGGTTGCAGAAGACCTGGAGGGGAGGAAAGGGGGAGAAGAGGAGGTTGCCGTTAATGGCCACCCAGCCAACTCTGATGCTACAGATGAGAGACCCCAACGTCACCACGGTACAACCGCCTCGGTTTTGTCCTCTTGGCTTCTAGGGAGAGTTCAGGCTTGCTTTCCCTCGGAGCCCTTCGTCTCTCTTTTCAATAGTTTGTCTTTTTACCACATTTCAAAGGAGTTGGTTTTCTTCCTACCAGCTTTCTTCACTGTCCACCTTTCGGAACCACCCATAGAAATGGGAAATACGATGGCACAGACAATCCTAATTTTACAATGGAATGATATACCCTTACATGCCTACCGATGCTGCTTTACACATGGTATGTTCAGTGCACAAGTTAAACAGACCAGGTGATTTTGGTTATTTTGATGAGTTTTCCCTGGAGCCTTATTGATCTGATTCGGTCAGGGTTTGCATTGTATCCTTTGACTGCTTTTGCTGTATCTCTCTTCACTATCAATGCAACCCCATTTCTTAGATCTTCATTGCTTGGGGAAAAAACTGTTCAGTTATCTGACCCAAAATGTCCCATTCCTGTCCACTTTTGCTCACTCACCCCGAGTCTTTCAATGTTTATACATTCCATTTTTTATTTTATTAAGCCTACCTTCCCCCCGATTTATGCTTCTCGCATTCCGTGTTCTAACAACATGTCTCGTGCAGCTTCCGACGTTTGCCTCTGAGCAGGACAGCAGCTGAACCTCCTTCTGCTTTGAGCCCAGGTGTGTCATTAACCACAGTGCAATTCGTAGTTCTCCTCTGTTCTGCCCCAGTAGCTCACTGAGTGCCTTTGCAAGTGGGAGTCTCCACTCCTGGCACTACCTCTTGTTTCATTTTGGATTGTCCCATTGCAGGGCTTTTCCTTGCAAAAGACATTCAAGGGGGTCTGCTGTGCCCCCTCCTGTGTAGAACTAAGAAGTGTTAGCTATGGCGTCCCTGCCGTTGTCTCTGAGGGATCCTCCGCCAGTGCCACCCCCCACTACTGCTGGTGTCCAGTCCCCGTTTGGCCCATTGAGCCCGGCTCTTCAGCAAACCTACCAGCAACACTGCTGCCGCCTGCATGGCCTCCTGCCTCACAGGAGCACATAATCCCACCACAATGGAATGCCTGTGCCATGGGGTTTATTTTAGCACGGCAGAAAAATGTGGACCCCGCAATACCACTTTCAGTCACTAGATGGCAGACTTTCTTGACCAGTGTATAGGTTGGAGATTTGGGGCACAGTAGCTCCCCAAAAATAACTTGTCCAAAGCTACCCATTCTCTGGCACATCTTTTCATAGAATCATAGAATCATAGAAATGTAGAGTTGGAAGTGACCCCAGGGGCCATCCAGTCCAACCCCCTGCCATGCAGGAACACCCTCAAAGCACTCCCTTGGAGAGATGGCCATCCAGCCTCTGCTTAAACACCTCCAAAGAATCATAGAATCATAGAAATGTAGAGTTGGAAGAGACCCCAGGGGCCATCCAGTCCAACCCCCTGCCATGCAGGAATACCCTCAAAGCCCTCCCGACAGATGGCCGTCCAGCCTCTGCTTAAACACCTCCAAAGAATCATAGAATCATAGAAATGTAGAGTTGGAAGTGACCCCAGGGGCCATCCAGTCCAACCCCCTGCCATGCAGGAACACCCTCAAAGCACTCCCTTGGACAGATGGCCGTCCAGCCTCTGCTTAAAAACCTCCAAGGAAGGAGACTCCACTACACTCCATGGAGGCAGCAGATTCCACTGCCGGACAGTCCTTCTCCCACACACCCCAATATCCCAAAAGATGTTCATCTCCCCACCCACCTAAAGGACACCTGTGTGCATTGACTGGTGGAACATCCTGCCTCATGGTTTAACAGTTTCCTCTTTTTAAACTGTTCCCATTTCTGTGTCTTAACGGTCCGGTTCCCATGAAAGCCATTTTACACCCAAGACCCTTCCCTTTTACCCCTTTCCTGGGGGCAAGTGGTAATGACACCTACTTCCTGGGAGGAGGCGGAAAGCCAGTTGTAAATCCGGTGTCCGGGGGGCATCGTGGGGTCCGTGTAGAAGAAACTGCTGCAGTCCAGGAGGGGGAGGGGTCCTGGTGTGGGGATGGGAGGAAGGTGTGGGTCACAAAGGGGACAGACCCCCAACCATCCTCCAGCCAAAAGAGAAAATCACACCCACAATCATACCATGTTCTGCATGTTTTTTTAATGAAGCAAGGGTTGTTGTTCCTGTTATGACTTACTAATCTGTGTTTCTTGTATACTTCAGGTCACACATAATATCAGAATATCAAAATCAAAATCAACACCAAATGCAGCAAACTGTCATACTTTGCATTGGCTCACTCTACTTTATGGTCTCTAAATTCAGTTGTTACTCCAAACCAGAGTAGGCTCATTGAATCCACTGGATTTACCTAGGTGCTGGGCCACCATACCACAACAGTATGATGGGTGTGCTCTAGCTGGGATTTCAGCCTACCTTTATTTAATTATTATATTGATTAATAAATATCCTGGCTTTTTTCCAATACAGGACCAGTTTGGCTGTTATGTAATAAAAGAGGATGTGTGTTTATCACAGCCACAGCTCCCAAGCCTCCTGATATGTGGAAAGCATGATAAGGAGACTATTGGGGGTTCATCTTGGACTTATTTTTTAAAAATAAATAATTAATTAAAAATGGTAGCCACTTTCCACCCTGAAGTACCACCCTCATGCACTAGGTGCCAGATTACCCTAATGAGCACATAGGTTTGCACAGCCACCGCTCCAAAACCATGAAGGTTTATTATTGTTGTGTGGCTTCAAGTTATTTCTGAGTTATGGCAACTCTAAGGCAAACCTATCATGCGATTTTCTTGGGAAGAAGCCTAGATCCCCAAAACTTGGCATGCATGCTAAGGATACCATTGAGAGTTATCTTTTAAAAAGATTATTTAAAATGTGACGACAGATTTGGAGTCTGCCATACCACTTTCAGTCACTAGGTGGCAGATTACCCTAACCAGCACATAGGTCTGTGCAGCCACAGCTCCAAAACCATGAAGCCTTGAGGTGGTGCTGCTGGCATGTCTCCAAGTCTTTTGGACCTAAAGTGACACTAAGGTGAACCAATTGTGAAACAGTATGCATGCAGAAGAGAAGGTTAAGAGGGGGCATGATAGCCATGTTTAAACATTTGAAGGGATGCCATGTAGAGGAAGGAGAGGGCTTGTTTTCTGCTGCTCCAGAGACCAGGACAAGGAGCAATGGATTCAAGCTGCAGGAAAGGAGATTCCATCTTAACCTCAGAAGAACTTCCTGACAGTCAGGGCTGTCCGGCAGTGGAATCTGCTGCCTCGGAGTGTGGTGGAGGCTCCTTCCTTGGAGGCTTTTAAGCAGAGGCTTGATGGCCATCGGTCGGGAGGGCTTTGAGGGTGTTCCTGCATGGCAGGGGGTTGGACTGGATGGCCCCTGGGGTCTCTTCCAACTCTACATTTCTATGATTCTATGCTCAGGAGGCCACTGGGGTGCATTATTGCTGTAGTTAAGTGCAGTCAAGTCGACTGCAACCTCTCAGTCACCCTGTCTCATCAGCCAGCCTGCTCAGGTCTTGCAGACTCAGGGCAGTAGCCACTGTGGCTTCCTTGTAGATCCTGTAGCAGGATCTTCCCCTTGCCAATCACTATTGTCTTTCCTAGCGAGTCAGGGCTTCACGTCAGGTGCCTAAAGTACGGCAGCCTCGTCTCAGTCACCGTGGCTCCTCGGGAGAGTTCAGGCTTGGTTTGGTCTCAGACCTCTTGGTTGGTCTTTTTAGCAGTATCTGCAGAGCTCTCCTCCAGCACCACATTTCCACTGGTTGATTTTTCCGCCTCTCAGCTTTCCTTAACCCCTCTCTTATCTGTGGGGGCTACATTCCAAGACCCCCTGTGGATACCTGAAACGGCTGATAGTTCCGACCCTTCTGCATTTTAGGGGAGCGTAGGGGGTCTCATGCCAGCAGACAGAAGGAAGCTTGTCTGTGGCCCCTGTGAAGCTAGAAACAGCATCACTGGACGCAGTCAAGTATTAAGGCTGCATGTGTGCAGCCACACAGATACGGGTATTTTCAATTTAATATTTTAATATTTTTGGACCACAGGCAACTTGAAACCTTGGAAAGCAAGACCGTGGATAAGGGAGGGTTACCGTATTTGTGTCTTTTCTTTGTATGCTAAGTCTGGGAATGATTGTTCTCACACTGTCGTAATGTGGAGGACTACAACCCCCATCATCCAATGTAGTCCACCACATTGGGACAATGCCAGATTGGGGAAGAAGGCACGGAAATGAATGACCAAGCACACCGGCTTTGCCATGAGATCCCCAAACTCCGGGGATCAATTTGTGCCCACCAGATGCTAAAAGGATTGGAACAAAATGGCTCTGTTTGGCATCCAGGCGCAACCTGGCTCCCCGCTTTCAGTGACTGACCTGGTTTGGGTTCTGATTCCAAAGGCAAATCGGGACCTCCGACTGAAGGGGGGGCCCCCCGGCTGCAGAGGGAGACGGCAGTGTAGAGTGCTTGGAAGGATGGGTGGGAAAGAGTTCGGGATGGGCGCTGGAGCATCTGGAGAGGAAAAGCAGAGAGGTGGGGATGCCAGCAACAGACCTGGGGGGGCATTTCCGAGAGGCAGCCCACCTTTGGGTATCTTCAACCCCAAACCCTCGTCCATCGATATCTGTCTGAAGCGTACAAAAGGAGAGCTTGTGGACTCCTCTGAGCTAGGGAGGAGGTTTGGACTAGATGGCCCCCTGGGATCCCTTCCAATTATTCCCAGTGGCAGAGGGCTGGGCTAGATGGCTTCAGGGGTTTCTTCCCTCCCTATAATTCTATGGCTGCTGAGCATTTTAATTGCTGTGAAGGGGAGCAGAGGGTCCTCATCATAGCCTCCCCCACCCCTGAAAATAGATACCTGTTCTATAGGCCAATTTGTCCTGCAGATGGCTTGCATATCCTGCCCCCAAGGAGGAGGGTGCTGGGCCAAGGGTGGGGGGTCCCTGGCCCCCCAAGGACTGATCTCTGCTTGGCCGCAATCTGCGGGCTCTGCAAAACAGGGAGAAATCAAGTTCAAGCACGTGGGCACGGCGGGAGGCGGAAATCCCCAGCAGGTTGAATTCTGACCCCTTCTCATTGAGATGCCCCCTCCCTTTTGCAAAGCTGCACCCCCTCCAAATCCTGGCCCCAGCCATTAATTCATTAATAACCCCTGGGGGAAAGGCGGGGGCAGAGTCCTTCATTACTTAGCACCTTCCCCCTCTGTGCTGGAATCCCCACACCCACAGGTGCCCAAACCTCTCCTGAGCACACACTGGTCTTCCAGAAAACAGCAAAACCAAGAGTGTTTCCTCTGAGCACATCCAGAGTGCCTTCAGTTCCCATAAAGGACATGACAAAGGCAAGCCAGTGCCACCTTGACCCCCGCACTTGGGGAAAAGGGGGCTGTAAATAAAGGACCAGGGGGTTGCTTCAGGGCCAGGATGGGCAACTGTCAGAGGAGGGGGAGCTGCTCTAGCCTCCCCCCCAAAATAAAAAATGATTAGACCCCCCAACCCCCTCCTGGTGGCAGGGGAGATTTTCACTCCGTTTTTGGGCATTTCCAGAGGAAGACCTTTTTAGCAACAGAAAGTGGCCTGAGTGTGAATTCCTGTTCACTTCCTGTTTTTATTTTTTGCCCCTGGGGTCTCCTGGAGCCACAAAACAGCCCCCCCCCCACATGGCCACAGACCACCCTGCCCACCTCTGCTGTAGGGAATTCAGGAAAATGGTTTCCAAAGCAAAGGCACAGCTTGGAAAGTGACATCTTTTGGGCTATAGCTACCATGCTGGCTGGAGGATTTTGGGAGCTGGAGTCCCAAAAAGTAACTTTCCTGGGCTCTGAGGCAGGGGCCATAAATGCCCAAGCAGCAGTTAGCTTAATGAGAAGAGAACAGCTGAATTCCAATAGTTCCTGTCTTTATAAATCAATCATGTCATTGTGGGCCTTCCACAAACCCTAAGGCAACCTTATCCCAGGTTTGCTTGGCCAGATTTCCCCAGAGGAGGTTTGCCCCATGGCCTTCCTCTGAGGCTGAGAGAGTGTGATTTCTCCAAGGTCAGCCAGTGGGCTTCCATGGCTGAGTGAAGCCTTGCCTTCCTGGAGCTCAAACGTTCAACATCAATGCTCAAACTACTATGCCATATCGGCTGAAATCACACATGCACACAAACCTCTGTCACACCAAAATATAGCAGAGATTGCTCCCACAGCTTTGGAAGCATGCCCAGCAGCAAAGAATATCTAAGCAGCAAGGCACTGTAGCCAGGAAAAACTCACCCACACCAATTGTTCTCTTCCATCAAGGAGGCAATTTATTCTTCAGTTGCAATGTGTGCATACTTACAAGAATCTCCAGAAGGTGTTCCAGCATCCCCTGCTGGCAGAGCCTCCGGCAGACACATCAGGCACCATGTGCAACTTCTACACTTATACTCACACTGGCTGATGCAATCCTGCCAGCCTTTGCATTCTCCCCACACCTGATGCAACCTTCTCCCCGATTGCTCATCAGCATGATGCAGCATGACTCAGCTAGAGTCACATGGCTCTCCATAGGTGCACCTAATGACCCACACCACAAAGTATTTTCTACAGGTTTGGGCCAGCCTTTGCTTGGCAATCTCCACGTTTCCACTCACCTGTGCAATCCCGACAGCCCTCCTGGGAGGCGGAGGGGGTGAGAAGCGGAGAAGGACAGCACCCCAGGTATTCCCAGAGGCCCCACTGGACCGGATCCTGGCCCCTGCAGAAGATTTGGGGCAGCAGAGGCAAGGATTTGTAAAACGTCCCTGGTTAAAGAGGACATCTCATTCCTTTAGAATCCCCATTTTCCACAAAACAGAACAGAGGTCTGAATTATGCAGCCCTCCTGAAGTGGGTGGACTATAACTCCCAGTATTCCTGACCACTGGCCCTGCTGTGCTGGGAGTTGCAATCCCACAACATCTGGAGGGCTGCACGATTCCCACTCATATCCTAGGAAACTCTCTCACAGGCAGAAGTGCTTTTCTCCGCAGTTTGGTTCTTGCCAAAATCTCAACATTTTCAGGCTGATTTGGATTTTTAAAGACATGCGGATTTAAAAAGTGTTCTTTCTCTTTTTAAATAGTCTTTGTATAGTTTCCAGACGAGAAGGTGGAGTTTACTCCACCATAGTGGAGTAATAGCACTATAACAGCCTAGTGCGGAAATGGCCTAAGCTCTTTATTTAGCATTTATTTATTTCCACCATTCCTCCTGATTCTACCTCTATTCTCTGCTTTTTGAAAAAGAAAAAAACCCTTAAGACTCAGCATTTAATTCTCTGAACCTGGCCCCACACAGGAAGCAAGCAAGCCAGCCAGGCTCTGCCCCAGGGAGCATCCAAACTCTGCCCACCATGCCGTCTCAGTTCTGCTTCCCCCCGGCCCCCCAATTTTCCGCTCACCACCATTGGCTCCTCTCTGGGGTCTCTTTGCCCGAGGACCCCTGGCTTCCAGCTGAGCAGGAGACGGCAGCCCCCTTGCCTTCTTCTTCCTCCTCCGTGTCCCAGAGCTCATGGCGGAGGTCGGACTCCTCAAACATTTCTTTTTACTTTGCAAAAGCTGTGGAAGAAGAGCAAAGCACAAGGCAGGGGTGGTGTTGTGAGACTCCAAGTCGTTTCTGAATTATGGCCGCCCTTTGCCCTTGCCTTCTTGTGAGGCTGAGAAAGTGTGACTTGCCCAAGGTCTCCCGGTGGGTTTCCAGGGGGATTTGAACCCTGGTCTTCTGGCAGCAGGTAAAAAACTTCTTATTCAGATAGGCTTTTAAAACAGAAAGTTCGTGAAGATGGCTATAGAGGATCCTGCATTATTTTGACTGCAATTTTAAAGGGCTTTTCTTTTTTAATTTGCATTTTTATTCTTTACTGTTCCTGCTGCACAGCACAAGGTGATTATTGCATGGTGGGGAACCCCCTCCCCACTTCTCCAAAATGTTCTCCCTAGGTAAAAAGGAATGCCTCACCCCCTGCAACGCACCCCTGTGTGAGTTCCTCCACCGGCTCCAAGGCCCGCTTGGTTGGCTTCCAAGGGGGAGACCCAGGTGCAGCCAAGACCCAGCAGCCTCTGGGGCCTGCCCCCAATGGCCACCCCCTTCCCTTGGAGCCCCCCCCCGCAGGAGCCCAACCATGCCCCCTGGTCCAGCCCCAGGCCCTGTGGCACCACATCTCCGCAGGGCGGTCTCCTGCAGGGAGCTCACACAGGGTGGTCCGGAGCAGCCCTGGGCGAGGGCCAGGAAGGCCCGGGGGTGCAACGAGGGGGGCCTTTTTGCTCCCTGGGGGGCCGGAGAATCCCTCTGGGATTGCACTTCCCAGCACAGCTGCAAAGGAGGAGGAGAAGGAAGAGCTCGTGTCTCCTCGTTCCTCCAGATGCAGCTGCAGGCCAGCAAAATCCCTGGTGGGGCATTTTTCTGGAGGGGAAGGCAATCTAATGGGGGCACAGGTTGCAGGGCTCACAGTCCAAAGAAGTTACCTTTTTCGGGCTGCAACTGTCAGCAGCCAAGCAGAAGGAATCTCTTTAGAGGCCTGGCTGGTAGCAAATGCCGGCCACCTCCCAGCCCCAAGTCAAAACACAGCCTTTTATTTAAGCCATTTCCACACTAGCCGGTTATAGCGCGATGATTCCACTTTCAACATCCTGTGGAATCCTGGGGTCCTGCGGGGGGGGGGGGCTCCAAGGGAAGGGGGTGGCCATTGGGGGCAGGCCCCAGAGGCTGCTGGGTCTTGGCTGCACCTGGGTCTCCCCCTTGGAAGCCAACCGGCCGGCCCCTCCCGAAACTGCAAACCCCAGGATTCCAGAGGATGTTGAAAGTGGAATCATCGCGCTATAACAGGCTAGTGTGGAAATGGCCTTGGAGTCTTTGGTGCCTCACTGGTTTTGGCTCAATCCCCTTCTGTGAATAGCCTTCCTTTGCTTTTTAAACAGTTTCAACCGGTTTTTAAAGTGTTTTGGTTTTTCCTTTTTCAACTTGCAACCTGGGAAGAGGTTGATCCAGGTTGTTTATTTAGATAATTGTAATACATACAAAGAAAAACTCATCACTAGCCTAGCCTCAACAATTACAATTTCTCAAATGTAATTTAAAAGATAAATCAAAAGGCTTCTCATGGGTGCCCCTTAAATCCTCTGTCTGCCCCTTAGTGAAATCTTGCACATTGTTTCACTGAATAAGCATGAGTTTTGGGTGGAGTGAGGACCTCTAAATGAGCTATTTATGTTAAATTGTTTAGTATGTTTGGATTGTGTTAAATTGTTTTTTACGGTTTTGTCAAGTTGGTTTAGTGTGCCCTGCCCTGGTTACAAATACAAAAATAATTAAATCATTATTTAAATTATTATCTGTCGGGATTCTCAGCATTTTTTATTAAAATGCATGTAATTTTTTTTTTTAAAAAAAGCCAAATCACAAATACAAGAGTTTGAAGCATCTGTGGAAAAATGCTGACGAAATTGCTATTTTCCCTGGGATCCTGAAAAACCCAAATGAATCCTCAGAAACTGGGCAGGATGGGATCGTGAGCTGATTGCCTCCCTTAGAAAAATAGTTCACTCTCTCAGCCTCCGCCGGGGATTCAGCCCCCATTTCGATTCAACTGCCCTTCTTCCAAATCCCTCTGAATTTCATAGACCACAAGCTGAACATGAGCCAGCAGCGTGATGCGGCAGCCAAGAAAGCCAATGCAATTCTCGGCTGCATCAGTAGGAGTCTGGTGTCTAGATCGAGGGAGGTACTGGTACCACTCTACTCTGCTTTGGTTAGACCCCATCTTGAATACTGTGTCCAGTTCTGGGCACCCCAATTCAAGAAGGACCTGGTCAAGCTGGAGCAAGTCCAGAGGAGGGCGACCAAAATGGTGAGGGGCCTGGAAGCCATGAAGCCCTATGAGGATGGACTTAGAGAGCTGGGGATGTTTAGTCTGCAGAAGAAAAGGTTAAGAGGAGACATGAGAGCCATGTTTAAATATTTGAAGGGATGTCATGTTGAAGATGGATCAAGCTTGTTTTCTGCTGCTCCAGAGACCAGGACGAGGAGCAATGGATCCAAGCTGCAGGAAAGGAGATTCCACCTGAACCTCAGGAAGAACTTCCTGACAGTCAGGGCTGTCCGGCAGTGGAATCTGCTGCTGCCTCCATGGAGTGTGGTGGAGGCTCCTCCTTCCTTGGAGGTTTTTAAGCAGAGGCTGGGGGGCCATCTGTCCAAGGGAGTGCTTTGAGGGTGTTCCTGAATGGCAGAAGGGGGTTGGACTGGATGGCCCCTGGGGTCTCTTCCAACTCTATATTTCTATGCTTCTATGCTGCCTCCATGTAGTGTGGTGGAGTCTCCTCCTTCTTTGGAGGTTTGTAAGCAGAGGCTGGATGGGCATCTGTCACAGGGATTGCTTTGAGGGTGTTCCTGCATGGCAGAAGGGGGTTGGACTGGATGGCCCCTGGGGTCCCTTCCAACTCTACATTTCTATGATTCTATGATTCTTCTTGCACTTTTGCACAACCTTGTCGGAGGAGCTTCCAAAATGCCTTGGGCTCCAGAATTTCCAGCCCTTCAGGGGGCACATTCACACATTCCTTCTCATCTTTATCATGTCAAAAAATAACTGACAGTATATCCTCAATTAGCAATTTGCATGCAAATATAAGAAGGCCTGTGCTGGAGTCCGCTCAAGGACTTACCCATTATTTTACCTGGGGGGCAGCCAGTCAGTTGCCCCACAAGCACTCCAGGAGGGCGACTTTGCCTTCGGTGCCTTGGGATCCACCCCAAAGAGCAGCCGTGGCAAGAGCCGCTCGGAGGAGGTTTGCCCCACGGCCTTCCTCTGAGGATGAGAGAGTGTGACTTGCCCGAGACCAGCCAGCGGGTTTCTGGGAACCTATTTTGCTGGAGTTCTAGTCCGATGCTCAGGCCACTCCATCTCCCTTGCACACGCTGAATCCCCACCGATTTCACTCCCCTGTGCAATCCCAACAGCCCTCCTGGAAGGCGGAGGGTGGGAAGCAGAGAAGGGACTGCGCCCCAGGTACCCCCAGAAGCCCCCTGGACCAGGCCCTATGGAAGATCCGGGGCAGCACTGCAAGGGTTTGTGCAATCTCCCTGGTGGGCGCAGTTCCCTAAAAGAGGCCGCCTTCTTCTTCTTAAGAAGCATCATTTCCCAGAGGATGTGGGGCACACAATCCGCCTGATGGGTTTGGACTATGACTCCGCTGGTCACGCTGCACAGGGGCTGCTGGGAGCTGCAATCCCACAACATCTGGAGGGCTGCAGGATTCCCACTCATGCGCTAGGAAGAAAGACGCGCACCCCCAAGGGCGCCCTTCTGTGGTGAGGGGAGCCCGGTTCTCTCGGAGTCCTCGCCCAGCACTCGGACCACAACCCGGCACGGCCTCTCGGCGGTTGTGACGCGCCTTCAAGCTGATGGGAGGGTTTTCTTGGTCGGAGTTCTTCGGGTGGAGGGTCGCTCCCACGTCCTTCCTCCGGGCTGCGAGAGTGGGACTTATTCGAATCCCACCGCCCTGCCGGGAAGCTCACCTGCTCTCCCTGATCGCTCTCCTGCACTACCTGGCGGGGCTGTTGTGCGCAAAACGGGGCACCATAAACTCTGTGCTGCAAACCTGGGGTGGGGAACCGATTGCTTTTTCTGGGGCGGGGAAAAGACCTTCGACTCCCATCGGAGGGAGGCAGCACAGCAAACACGGAGGAATGATGGGAGCTGCAGTCCAAAGGATACCCGGGGGCCCACGTGGCGACCCCTGGGGAAGAGGAGTCCTAGGCGCCCTTTTGCAGCGGGGTCCTTCCCCTCCCCTGCAAACCCAAAAAGTTCTTTCTCCCCCCATCGGCGGACCAAGGCGACCCCACGAAACTTCGGAGCGCTTTTCCCGGGGGGCGCGCAGGAGGAGAGACTTCGCCCCGCGGATCGCTGGGCTTCTGCGCCCCACAAGCGCGCAAATAGCCCAGCGCTGCGCTCCCTCCCCGCCCCGGGGCCGCTTCCGGCGCTTCCAAAGGCTGCGCGCCGCGCCCGGGCCCGATCCAAGCCGCTGCCCAGCACCCGGGGGGGCAGGGGGACTTACCGCTGGGCAGGCGCCCCCCTAGGATCGCGTCCTTCCCTGCGCAAGGCGGCGGCGATATCATCCAGGGCGGGCCTCCCAGGTGCCCCCGGCGCCCACTTTGCAAGCAAAGGCAGCAGCGACGCAGCACCCAGAATCCCCCGGCCAGGACGGGCTAGCTGGCAGGGGATTCTGGGAGTTGCAGTCCAGAACAGGTAACTTTATTCCGGTTCCCTACAGTAACCCCAGCGTCTCGGATGGGAAACCTTTGGCAGCCCTTTCGATACGGACAGCGGCTCCCATCAGCCCCAGGCAGACAGTAGCGGGGAATGGCGTGAATTGCGCGGCCCCTTCCCGAAATTCCGGCACCTTGGAAAGCTTAGGAGGGGGTCGACTCCCTCCCCGCGCAGCGCTTTCGAACTAACTACAACCCCCGTCGCCCACCAGTGGCTGATGGGAGTTGCGGTCCACGACGACCCAGAAGGCCTGGCTTTGGGCTGAGGGTCGCCCAGACCCGCGTGTGCGCTTGATCGGATCTTATTTCTCCGGTTCTCGCTTTGCTTCAAATCCGCTTTATTTAGGGTAGGAATCCTCCCTTTTGATCACATTTAGTATTTTGGTAATTTCTGGTATTCTTTAACCCTCTGTCCCGCCCGGGGAACATTCCGGCCCGCCTGGCCCACCGGCAGGAACGATGGGAGCTGCAATCCAAAGTACCCCCCCTCCGAGCGAAGGCAGGAGAAACCGCACACATCCAGGCACCGCTTTGGAACATAAAACTTTTATAAAAGAACAGGAGGGAAGAGGGGCTCTGAGAAGCGTCTCCATCGCAGGTTAAGCCCTCCGCCCCAGCGGGCTCAAGCAGGAACCCTCTCCCGACCCCCCCCTTAAGCGGGAGCGACCCTCCAGCGGCCTGTGGAAAACCCGGGCTTGCCCACCTCCCAGCATCCCCGGCCAAGCCATCATGGGGGATTCTGGGAACCCTAGTTGGAGGAACCACAGCCCAGCCTCCTTCCAACTCCACCAGGAAACAGACACCCAGAGGGGAGGCAGGCCTTTCTAGCCCCCCTTGGCCCAAGCCCACTGGCCTTGGAGGGGGGCAGGGCACCGATCCCCTTTCCTGGAGCAGCTTCGCAACCCCCACCCCTAACTACGCCCCTACCTGGAGGCAGGACCAAGGGACCTCAGGGCAGCCCAGGACTTTTGGGTTCCCTGGGAAGGGCACCCAGGGAGGGAGAGGGCCACTGGCTCATTGCTAACTCCCTTCTTCTTATGGGGTGAGAGGCCGGTGGAGGGCATTTGCGGCAGGCGAAGGACCCCTTCCGGCTGGAACAGACCCTACGACGCCCTCCCTCTTCTGTGCGTCTCCCGCAGGGAGGCCGTGGGAAAAGTGCCTTTCGGAACACAGAAACATCCCTGGGTGGCCTCCCTGGCAAAGCGGTCTCCCGCTGGGAGAACAGCGGAAGAGGCCGGGGGGGATCAGGGGTCCCGGCCAAAGACGCGGCCCGCCGGCTGCAACTACCACCCACTTGCCTGGGGGAGAGACCCCACCGTGCCGCCGTTCTCAGTGGCCAGCAACGGTTAAAACCCAAGTCCAGGAGAGGGTTGGTTCTTCCCTTCCGCTCGGCATCCTGCCTCTGTCTCCCCCAGGGAGGACGGATTCCGGATGACCGAATACTTGCCCTCCACTTGGCAGCCTGGCCCCCTCCTGGGCTTCCAGACTTCCCAACCCCAATGATCTCCAGACATTGGTGAAGTACAACCGGTCCCATCATCCCCAGCTACCAAGGGATCCCAGGAGCCGGCCTTCTTTTTACAAAGGCACTTTTCCAACCTCAGGGGCCGAGCGCCTGGGCTGGAGAGGGAGCCCTGGACCCTTCCCACCGTTGCTCTCGGGGCCCAAGTGATTTTGCACTCTGGCAAAACTTTTCCCCATTAATTACACTTCCAATAATCGGGCCTCCCCCCCCTTTTTACATCTCCTCTTTCTTTCAGGAGGGAAAGGGGCTTCTTTAATGCCAATTTGTGCAAACCAAATAAGAGATAACCATGCAAATAAAGTGCAGGAACGGCTGGTGGGGGCAAAAGTGATTGACAGGCAGCTTGATTTCCACAGCAAGGCGGCAAGGATGGCTCTGAAATTAAAATCCATGCATTTCTGCCCCCCCACTTGCAACCCTCCCACCCCACCCGCCCCCCACGTGAGGCAAGTTGCCTTCACTTTAAATAGATTCTGAAGTATAACTTTTTTTTCTTTTTGTCCATATGTTACACGTATGTACAGGGGGAGGCATCAGGGAGGGGGGCAGGACAGCGGGGGGAGGCAAGAGAATGAGGGTGAGAGGGAAAGACCCTCATTCATCCAAAGTCCTCCGAAAACCCACCGACCCGGACTCATTACGCCAAAAAACCTCCGGACTATATGTACAATCGCGAAAAATGGGAGGTGAAGGAAAATGGCAAGACATGGCGAGGGGGGCTTCAAAAGTGCATTGCAGGAGAGAGTTAAGGATGGGGTGGGGCTTCTTCAAAGCAGGCTCCCCCCCAAAAAAAGTGTGGGGCCACAGAGTCCCCTCGGGAAGATGGAGTGTGAAGGGAAGCTTGGGGTGGGTGTGAGGCCAAAGAAAAACAGGACCTCCCCTCAAGACCTCTTCCAAATGTTCTGCCTTCAAGCGTTTGCTCTGCTCTCACAGGAAAGCTCTCTGCCCCCCTCAAAAAAAAGCGGAGACGGGGAACGGGTCAAAGACTTGGCACAGATATAAGGCGAAGCGTGCGTGGCGAGGGGGGCCAGGGAGGGGGCTGCCCCGCCGTGGGGCTGGAGGGGCTCCGTTCTCAAGTCCAAGCGTGGGAAGAGAGTGCAACACCCCCGGGGATGGAGGGGGTGGGAAAGACCCCCGCTCTGTCTCTGCATCCTCCCAGCCCTGCCCGGGCTCTATTGCACAGTCCTTGAAATGGGGAGACAAGCAGCCACCTCCCTCCACAGTTCCTGGGATGGGGAGAGCGCAGAAGGGGGGAGGCTGGCTGGGGTTAAGACTCTCCTCCTGCGAGGAGGGAGGGACGGCAGCAGACGGCTCAATCCGGCGCCCTTGCTCTTCCTCTTCCTCCTCGGGCTAAGTGGCCAGGCCGCGCTTCTGTGTGGGGGGCTCCACCCCCTCCTGGCGCTGCTTCAGCTCCTTCATCCTGGGGTCGGGAAGAAAGAACCAGAAAAGGGTGAGACTTGGCAGGGACGGTCCCAAGGAACTTTCTGTCCCTGTCCCATTTCTCTCTTCTCCCCCTCCCACCTTCCCCCCTCGTCCTCCGCTGACTTCAGGTGCTGCAAACTGAGTTCAAACCAGAAAATGGACGCTGGAAAGACCAAGCGGCTGCATCCATCTGCTGGGGATGTAATTGCCAGGGTTGCTAAAGATGAGGCTTAGCCCGGAAAAGAGAAGGCGAAGAGGGAACAGGCTAGCCACCTTTAAATATTTGAAAGGATGTCATATGGAAGAAGATGGAACAAGTCTCTTTTCTGCTGTTCCAGAGACTGGGACATGGAGCAATGCTTTCAAACTTCAGGAATCCACCTAAACCTTAGAAAGACCTTCCTGACGGTAAGAGGAGCAGGACAGTGAAATATGCTCCTGCCTCTGGGGAGTGTGATGGAGTCTCTTCCTTCTCTGGAGGTTCTGCAACAAAGGCTGGGTGGCCTTCTGTCGAGTGTGCGTTGGCTGTGTGTCCCTGCATGGCAGAAGGGGCTTGGACTGGATGGGCCTTGGGGTCTCTTCCAACTCTAGGATCCTATAATTCTATGCTAATTTTCTCCTTGAAGAAAGCAACAGGTCATTTTAGGATTCTTCTTTCCCCTATTTTGTTTTCAGTCACACTTTGGAGTTCAGATCTTATTCTATGCAACATTTGCATGGGCTAAAGCCTGGCAGCACCAAGTGTGAATTTTCATGCGGAAGGGGTCTCCAACTACAACATTGCTTGCACAGCATTTTGTTGTGCCCAAAATAATAGGACTGCATAGAGACATTACTGTCCGTACGGATCTTGCTGTTTTCTGTCCACCTCTCTGCAGGACTCTGGAATTCCCCAGCCAGCAAAGCCTTCTGGGAGTTGTAGTTCTAAAGAGTTCCCAGCTTGGCACCAACCAAGCCCACCCCACTCCCACTGATGGTGCCCAGGCACCCTCAACAGATTCACTGGAATCTTTGTTGGCATCTTAACAAAGGTGGGGCTGATGGGCAACATCCCCATTCACTGCAAAGCTGTGTAGCTGGAGTTGTGTTGTGGGTGCGCCCCTTTGTCAAAGGACGCTTCTCACCTCTTATGCCAGCCTTTCCTCATTTGGCCCCCTTGGAAGCATCGGGCAGAGCTGACAACAGGAGGGGTGCCAGTGTTCTCAGGGGAATCTCCTCTCCTAAATCCTCACACACCCCTGACCGCAGCCTCACTCCTTTTATTGACCTGGAGACACATCCCCCCACCCGCTCCAACCAAAGGACAGAAACTGGAGGGCAAAAGGCACCCCACCACCACCTTCCCTGCCTCCGGGCCTTGCCCCAGTCCATACCTGTGGCGGCACCGTCGCAGGAACCGCATGATCTTCCGGGCGGCCTGGTCCTGCTTCTTGGTCAGGAAGTTCCCTCTGCTGGGAGGAAGCACAGAGGGAGGGGTGTTGGAGGGTCTCTGGCAACTGGCTCTGCAGGGCCCAACTTTGCGGGCCAAGGAGAGAGAGGGCATTTGGGCCACAGCAAAGTCCCATATAAGCTGCGCAGGGGGTGGATGTCATGGGTGGGGGTCACGTCCAATGAAGGAGGAGGGCTACGGCCCTTTCCACAAACGGCCACTAAGCCTTCGTGGCATATTCCGCAAATCCCTCTAAAGTGCAGGGCATGGAACGGTTCACTCTTTATTTTGGGCAATGACTCCCCTAGAATGCTCACACAGCCAAGGAAGGGGGCTGCTGCCGCCTCCCAAGAAGGAAGGCAACTGTTCCAAGGCCCCACTTTGGCCATAAGGCACCAGCCAGGCCAAGACTGCAGTCCCTGGACAGCACCCGTCGGAAAAAGGCAGCGTGGCAGCCAGGAATTTTTTTTGCGATGGTGGCGGCTGACATCACAGGGCTAAAATTATCCCGGTTCTCAGAGCCACGTTCGGCCTCCTCTCCCTGCACTCGGGGACACGATAACCCCACGCTCTTGCTCGGTCCTGGCAGGGCCCCAGACAGAAGAACGGAGCAGAGTAGGCGTCCAAAGAGCCGCAAAAAGAGACGTGACAGGGCAGGCAAGCGCCATGCCAAGGATGCACGCTGGCACTCCAGCGGGCTGCCTCCCTCTTGTCCCCCTCCCAGCTGTAAATTTTAGATTGCAATGCCCTTGGGGCAGGGGATCAGTTCTTGTTTCAGCCAGTAAAAGTCCCAGAATTGCCAGAAAAATGAAAAATAACAACATTGTAAGTTACTGTTTGACAAAAGAGATCTCCCCAAATTTTTCCCCTCCTCAGAGCTTAGAAATAAATAATTACTTGTAACTACTTTGGGGGACAGAAAGTTACATTTCAAAAGCAGCCTCAAGAATAAGAGTCAAGTTATGCAACTGGCGCGGCCATTGCGCTGTAAGAGTAGCTTGAGCACTAACTCATTATGTTACTTCTGAAATGTAAATTTGTTCTTCCTCTTAAAAATATACCTTTTGAAGTGACCAGGCACCCTTGTTCATCACAGTATAATGAGTAATAGTTTCTAGTTACTTCCAAAAAGTATGCTTTAAGAGAGTGGATCAGCTGCATTTTAAAAATAAGTAGAAACCAGTAACTAAAATTAACCCAAACCACCACTCATGCTGTGATGAGCAATGGTTTCTAGTTACTTCCAAATGTTATGTTTTAAGAAAAAAAGATCAAAGTCATATTATAAAAATAACCAAATTCAGTAATTCAAAGCAACTACAAACCACCACTCATTGTACAGTGATGAGTAAGGGGTTCTAGTTACTTTGAAAGGTTAATTTTCAAGAGCATTTTGACAGGAATCTTTGGATGCTGACATTTTATGCCCTCCCCTGATTAGTTCTAATATTCTTTCCTCACCTCTCAAAAAAGAGAAGCAGAAAGCGAGAGGAAAGAACCACACTGCGCCCCAAACCAAAGCCAAACTGCTTTTTAGGAGATGCTCTCCACCACGCCCCCACCCTGCTCCAGTACCACTGGCCCTTCCAGAAGCTCCCAAGGGCCCCTCTCCATCCCCAGCCCCATCCACCGTCCCGTCCCATGGCACCCACTTGATCTTCTGCTGCATGGCGGCCGAGGCGCGGTGGCCCTGCTTGAGCTTCTCGTACTCCTTGTAGCTGCGGTAGTACTGCTGGATGAGGACGGCTGCCCGCCGGCTCTGCTGGAACTTCTTTTGCTCGTAGTAGCTGCGGAACTTGCTCTGGATCAAGATGGCCGCCTGCGTCATCTTCTTATAGAGCGCGTACTGGCCAGGGAGGGAGAAGAGGGTTAGTCGGTCTCCAGGGACCCCTCCTTGTTCTCCCTCCCTGCCTCACTCTCCTGTCCTGACTATATCGACATCGGGGAGGGATGAGGTGACTCTCCAGGGGCCCCTGAGTTCCTCTGTTTTCACAGCTGGCCTCATTCTCCCAGAACGTGTCCTGCATGGAGGGGATGTCAGAAGGCAGACTCAATGGTCAAACCGGCTTCCTCATCCTCTCACCCGCAGGAGAACACAATTTTTGAGCTAAACTAAAACCTCCCAACTGTAATCGGCCCCTGAGGAAAAGACACAGCATGCGCACAGAGCTCCCCCTGTGTCGCAGTGGCTCTGGCAGGCCTCCCAAAAGCCTGCGGTCAGTGACCCCCACTGGGGGCTTTCTTGGCAAGCCTTGTTCAGAGGAGAGACCGTGCCCTGACCGAGGGTCCCCAGTGGGTGGTCTCCCAGAGGAGTCCCAATCCGGCTCTTCAACCACTACACAATGAGGGCGCCTACACAAAACTGACTTGGACTTACAGCAATCTTTCCCTAGGGCCTTCTTCACCAGATCTATTCTGAGGAGGTCTGCCATTTCAACTTCAGTTAATGGAGGCCAGGACCCCACCCTGGCCTCCGGGGTCCTTGTCCAACACCCAAACCACTATGCCACCCTGGCTCAGTTACAACCGATCAACTTAAAACCAATTTAGCCTTCTTCTCCTGTCTTCCTTCCTCACCCTCTTAGGGCTACCAAATCCCCCCCGCCCCGCTGCACCAGGGGCTGCTTCTCTGTCTGTTTGATGACCCTGGGGCAGGGTGGGGGACCTGTCCCCTCCCCAACAAGTAACCTTTATTCTCCCTGGCCTCCCACCCAGCTGCCCACCCTGAATGCCCCCCATCAGCCCCTGCTTCCCTGCTTTACCTTCAGGGCAATCCAGGTGAGCTTGCAAGACAGAGGAGAGAGCAGGGTTAGTGGGCAGCCTTTACGTGGGAGGGGGGTGTCTGTGTGCCTGGGTGACCCCTGAGATGCCGTCTGTATTTTGGAGAAGGGCCCTTGCAGGCAATGAAGCTCTTCCTCCTTCCCTCTCATACTAGAATCCCCCCGGGGTCCCCATCCATCGGAATGGGATGGTCAGAGATTCAGCCCAAAGGAATGGAGGCTCTTCCTCATGCAGGAGGTTTCCCCCTTCTCCCTCTGCAATCACCAAAGCCCAGTCAGGACTCTCTGCTGCATGGTGGAGCCCCCACTCCCCTGGGCCATCCTGCTGCTGGTGGAGAGCGGAGGGGATCAGGAAAGCGCCTGGCTGTGCTCCCAGGCCACTGATGACCCCAGGGGGTCTCGGCGTGAGAGTTCCTCAAACGGAGTCTGGCGAGAGGGCCATATCAGTCCAGCTAATGGAGAGAGTGCATTTGCAACTCCAAAAATGTCTCCTGTTGATTTCATTAATGGCAGGTATGCAATCTAAGCTATACTGGTACATTTTACTATGCTAATTTACAAGTATAATACTTTTATTTATGGGTTCTCCTTGTGTAAAAGATGCTGAGTTAATATATGTATTTATTTTTCAAGAAGGCCAATCAGTTTACGCCCAGGCCAAAATGTGCTGGGCCTTTTTAAAGAATAAATTTAGGTCATCAGTCGGCACGTGGAGAGCCGTCTCCTTTTTCTGCTGATTCACGAGTCGTGCTTTTCAGTATCTATTCCTGCTGGAGGGATGCAGCTGGACGCTCCTCTGTGGGATGCAGCTGGACGCTCCACCTGCCATAGAATGGCCGTGTGTGGTGGGAGCAACAGAGGCTAAACACTGAATCCTGGAGTGGGGAAGGAGCAGCAGCCCCCCCGAACTCTCACGCTACACTCAACTATGTTGGATCGTGGCCAGCTTTATTGTTAGAACCACAGAACTGCCTGCCACCAGAGGGTCTTGCAGCCCTTGCACCTGGGACCGCTCTAGCAGGGGAGGATAAGGGCCCCCAAAGTCTACTATCCAAGACGGCTGGGTATCACCCCCACTTTCAGAGGCAGAGCATTTCTCCATACGTTAGGAGCTGGGAAATGAAAGGTGGAGGCGCAGGGGGGCTCAGGTCAGCCAGGGGATGGAGCAGAGCGGACGGCGGTCTGGTTCCCACATGGCTTCCCTTATGCTCTCCTGAATGCAAGACTGTCTCCTCCACAGAAGAAAAAATAAGTGCCTCTCCCCTTCCTTCTGCCCCCTGCCACCCCCCATGGCACATACCTGCTTGTATTTGCGGTAGCACCGCTGGATGACTGCGGCAGCCATTTCCTGCTGCTCCTTCAGCCGACGGCCCTGCAAGAGACCAGAAGGAAAATGGCTGAGAGCTTCCCGCTTCCCTCACCCTTCAGAGGCAAAGAAAGACTGTTCCCCAGCACCCCACGAGAGGGAGGCAGCCTGGATTCTCAAGAGATCCCCCCACTCCTGCTGAGCCAGAAGAACTAGCAAAGTCTGGCAGCTCGGCAACCAGCGTTTTCCAACCCAATTTTAGGACTCTTTAGGACACAACAACCCAGATTTCTGTAAATGTGCGTTCATTCCCACTCTCATAAAAAAAGAACCTGAACAGGGAATTAACAGAAGAGGTGTGTAAAGAAGAAGGAAAAAACATTTCCAGGACAGGATGTTATAAATTACATCTGATGGCAGACACCACACCTGTGCTTCCAAAGTTGTTCCTTGAAGTCTAAATACCTCCCAGATAGGAAAGCCAACCTAAGTAGCCTGGTGTTTGAGGCAGCCACCAAAAAGACCACGCCTGAACCAGAACCCACACAGTGTGGCTCAAGGAAAGAGGAACAAGCCCTACTGGCTGTGCTGTTACAGGGTGAACGTCCCTAGTCTAAAATGGTTGGGACAAGGAGTGTTCCATTTTTCTGATTTTTTTTCAGATTTTGGAACATAGTACCCTTTTGGGATAACCACGCATCTTGTCCGTTCGCCAATGATGTTGGTGTAGCAGATGCTTAATGCTTACTGGGAATCCACCTCCTCCCATTTCACAGATCCTCAGTCCCTCTCTTTTTGCCACCAGCTCCAGGCTTCTGACTTTGAAGCAGTGGCTGTGGGACTTCTCAGGTCTGAGAGAAGAATGAACAAGAGTTCTGCAGCTGCTGCCCCAAAGGCTGAAGTGGGTGCAGCTGGTAGCAAAAAGCACTGGTCTTTGGAGGTTTTCAGATTTCAGATTTTTGGATAAGGGAGGCTCAGCCTATATGTCCACAAATCCTGCCACCACCACAACTGCATGCCCGCTGAAGAGGCTCCGGGTTCATGAGGAAGACTCGGACACTCCTTTTGTTTTATCCTCTGTGGCAACAAAGCCCAGTACCTTGTATTTGCGGAAGGCGGTCTGTATGATCTTGGCAGCCTCGTAGAGCTCCCGCTGCTCATGGTCGGAGAGTGTCAGCAAGGCAAAGTCGCTCTCCATCTTGCCATTGGCGGAGGCATTGAGGAACTCGGCCCAGCTTGCTGCCGTGGGGGGTGGGGGGAGCCGGTCGAAGGACAGCTCACCCAGCGGGGAGTGCAGGGGGCTGAGGCAAGAGTGGCTGGACGGGGAGGATGCCAAGGAGCTGGGAAGACAGAGAAAACGAGACCTTGAATGGGGGGGGGGGAATTCGTGTTTGCTCCCTTGCGGGGGGATTTAAAACCCCTGAAGAACAAGGTCCCTCCTGCCCCAGATGTTAAGCAAGCAGAGATGCTAATCGTACAAATTCCTCCACACTGAAAAAAAAGTGTCCGCACTGCACAATCATAGCAGCTTGGCGCCACTTGGTAACTGCCAAGCCTCCATCCTGTGAAATCCTGGGATTTGTGGTTTTGCAAAGGCTACTTTGAATTCTCTAGTCCACTCCTCTAAACTCCCATCTTCCATTCCACTCCCATTAGAACTCTGCCAGAGAAATCTAAGTACCTCAAGAAATTACAAATGCCAGAATTTCACAAGATGAAGCCGTGGCAGTTACAAGGGCAGGGTCAAACTACTGTAGAATTTGGTACCTGTCCAAAACTGGGCTCTTCCTGTTTTCTGACAACATGGACTGAAAAACACTTTTATTTAAGAGCTTAATGAATACTTTTCCTATCACTTTTCCAACTGCATAGTATCACTTTTCAAACTACATCTTTTTCGCACAGTTTGTGCCAAATTTTTCCAGGCAGGAAAACTGTACATTATCAATTTTCCAAACATGCATTTTCTCTATTTATCATCACTTTTCAAACTGTACAATTTTTTTCCAATCACTATTTTCTCTGCAGTGAAAATGTACTTTACCAGCTTTTCAACTGCACATTTTTTTTCAAATGCAAATTTGGTACCTTTTGGAAATTTTAAAATTGTCAGTGTCCAAATCTGGCACTTGTTTTTGTCTGTTGGAAAAGTGCACATTACAGTTTTCAAACTGTGTGCTTCCCCCCCCCTTTTCCACCTGCATGTTTTGGATCCAGGTTTTCCAGGTATGAAAAGTACACATGATCAGTTTTCAGACTGCATCATCTGTTTTCCCAATTACACATTTTGTCCTCAAGTTTTTCCAGAAAGGTGAAGTACACATTATCAGTTTCCAAACTGCTCACTTTTCCCCCCAACTGCACCTCTTCCATCGAACTGCACACTGGAAAAAAAAACCCAAACACCCGGCTTCTTTCCTCTAGTCCCAGCAAGAGAGACCATACCGTCGCTGGGAGACGCTGGACAGCTGGTCAACATTCTCCAGGTAGCTGGCCAGCCAGGACATGGTCTCGTTCAGGCCCAGGTTTGCTGGCCGCTCTCGGAGAGGCGTTTCTGCTGAGGCAAAGTCCTCCTGTTTGATCCGCTCTGGAGTGGCTTCGATGATCTGTTTGGCCAAGGTGATCATGTCCACCTAGAGGGGAGCGAGGGGTGGAAAAAGCTTGGCTCTTGGAGCCTCCACCATGAGCAGGTGGGGCCACCAGCCCTGCTCTTGAGACAGGATGAAGGGAAAGAAGAGACAGAAGAGGGGAATGTGGAAAACAGGGAGGGTGGATGCCTGGCTTTGCGGGGGGCACGCTGGACTGACTGCCTGGGCCAGGGATGTACGCTGTGGCTACCGAGGATGGGAGAAGGCTTCCATGCTGGAGATGCTACCTTTTTCTGGACTCACATGGCAGCCCTGTGAGGATAACGTGGGAAGCAAGGAGAGCCATTCACAGAGCCGAGAGACCGCCAACTCCCTACCTGCAGGACGTCCGTAGCTGGCAGGTACTCCTCGTTCTCCGCGTTCTCCCCATAGCTCAGCAGCTCCGGTTCCAGGTCCGGCTCAGGCCCCTCTGTGTGGCCGGTGACACCCACTTCGTCGTAGTCCATAAAGAAGGGGGGGTGAGGGCTCTCCCGCAGGTACCAGCCACCAGTGCTCTCAGCGGGGGGTGCCGGAGGCATCTGGCAGACGTCCATGGCCCCCTCGGCTTCGGGGCTGTAGGCTGGAGACTCCCGCAGGGCCGACCCACTGGAGTAGGCCGAGGTGACGGAGACGGAACCCTCGGAGAGTTCAGAGGGGGATGAAATGCCACTGGCAGTGCTGAGCCCTGGGCAAGGGGAAAGGGGGGGAAACATGGAGAAGGAGGCTCACCAAGAGGGGCTTGGGCTAGGTGACCCCCCAGGGATTCCTTCAAACTCTATCTTTCTATGATCTCACCCCCAAAGACTGAATAGTCCAGCCTCAGGGGAAGGCAGTTATTCCCCCTCTCTCAAAAAATGCAGTATCCAAGGGGCAATCCAATGGGAAAATTACTTTTTTGGACTTGCAACTCCCAGCATCGTGGGAACTGTAGTCCAAAAAAAAAAGCTGTAAATTTCTCATACTCAGCTAAAAGGAAGTCCTGCTGCACTCAGTGGAGGAAAAAGATTAATCCAGGGGGTAATCTGCTGAACGGGAAGGACAGAAGCTAAAGTACAGTGTGGAAAAGTTCCCCTTCAGGAACAGCAACCCCCAGAATCCCTGAATTTAAAAGGAGAAACAGCCAGTGGAACTCACTGCCACAGGAAGTTGCAGCAGCCACTGTAGCATAACTGGCTTTCTAAAATGCCACCCCAGAATTAAGAGCCAGCAAGCTGTAGTAGTTTGATCACTGGACTAGGACACAGGGAGACCAGTGTTCAGTTTCCCAATCTGCCACGGGAACCGTCTGGGTGACCTTGGGGAAGTCACACTCTCTCAGCCTCATGGGAAGGCAATGATGGCAAACCTTCTCTGATGATCTTGACTAGAAACCCCCATGATAGGGTCGCCTTAGGGTTGCCACAGATCAGTAATGACTTGAAGACACACAACCACCACCACCACCGAAGAATTACCTCCCCTGTGGTACTTTGTGTGTGTCCCTAGGGTGTTGGCTCACAGCTTCTCCTTTTTTTAAAAAAAAAAAAAAAAGTTTATTAAATAGAAAATAGGAGGAAAACGTGACAGTGCCCATCTCTAAAAACAGCCTGTAACAGGGACCCTTTAAGGGCAAAGAGAAGGGTGTGCCCCAGGGCACCCAAAACCTAACCCTGTTCCTGCTCCTTAAGTCACTTTCAAAATGGGGCTTCGTTACACACTATACCAAAAGAAAGAGGATGTCTAATCTTTACTTTTGAGCTTTGGTGTGTGTCTGTGTGCTCAAAATAGCTCCCCCTCCCCACGTGTTTACCCGCCTACCTGTATCTGGACTGGCCGAGAGGGGAGATGGGATGTGGAGGGCTTCTACTGGCCGGCGTGGGCCACTGCAGGCCTTGTGGGTGCTCCCAGAGCCTTCCGGAACGGCCTCAGGTCCCGGGGGTCCCCCTCCCAAGACGTCCAGGGGCCCCTCCTCCTGGCGCTGCAGCTCCTCCAGGTGGGCGGCCAGCCGGACGTGCCCACGGGAACGGGCAACGGAGAGCGGGAGGCGGCCCAGGGAGTCCGGGATGGCCAGGGCGTGGCTGTTCCACCGGTAGAGCAGCTGAGCGGCTTCCAAGTGCCCCAGAGCACAGGCCCACATCTGGTGAGAAAGGGGGGAACATGCAAAAATATTCAAGTGCCAGAAGAAAAAATGGGCTTTGAGGAACCCTGATGGGGAGGCCAACGGATGGAGGAGAACCTTCACAGTTTGGGATTTCTTCTTCTTTTTTAAAAATAATATTTATTAAAAAAAAATGTGGTATACAACATTAAGAATTACAGAGATTAAAAAAAAGAAGAGAAAACTAAGATAGTATAAAATAATCATATATAGATGAAAAACTTTGGAGTTTGATTAGTAGGAAGAAGTTATCCAAAGAAGGGAAGATGTTGTAATTTTGGAGAGAAGGAAGATAACTGTATATAAAACCATCGAAAGGAAAACTGGAAGTTGTGTCTTCCTCTTCTTTTTCTTTTTTCTTTTCTTTCCCTCTCTCTATTTTCACTCTGCACTTCTTAATTTTTATTTGGTTGCATCTTGGTTTTCCACCTCTTCTTTTTTTTTAAATCTATGTAATTCTTAATGCATTTTTTACAAAAAAATTCTTAATGGAAATTATTTTCTTTTGAAAAAAGGGTTAGCAGGATTTGTTGAGAGAAGCCCAAGTGAGGGCGTTTTGATTCCGAAGCTGGGGGAACACAGCATGCGAGGGTGTAAATGCCGCCATGGTCTGTGGGGGGATGTCTATGCGTCCCCTCCAACACTCTTCAACAGCCAGCTTACCAACGGGGTGCAGGAAAAGTGGTCCACGTTGAGGGGGTCTACTTCTTGCTCGAGGTCCAGGCTCTGCCCGTTGAGGGTCCTGAGGAAACAGGCCAGGAGGAGGAGAAGTCAGGCACAGGAGTTGATTTGGTCTGCAAACATCTCTTTTTTGGACTGCAGTTCCCAGAATAGAAGGGATTCTGGGATTTGCAGTTCAAATTATTCCATATTTCCTAGACGCATTGCTGCTATGTATTGAACACCAGCCGTCTTGTAAATAAGTCCCAGGTTATCAGCTTCCTTACCTTGCCCCACATTCAGGGGCACCTAGGAGGAGGAGGAAGAGCATACTGGGGGGGGGGGTACACGAGGAAATCTCCCCCCGACCTTGGATGCTCCCCATCCTCTGCAGTGGCAGCAAAGGGATTCTGCATGGCTGCCTTTCCTCACCAGTGGTGACAGGAACCTGGGCAAGCTGATTCCCCTTCTGAAGAATACTGGGAACATTAAGCACTCTTTGTGTGCACACACACACACACACACACACACACATATATGTATATGTATATGCATAAACCAGGTGACAACAGATAGATCTGTGTGCCCAACGACTCACAAGGTGTAGCCGGAGACTCTGGGCGTTCTTCACAACTAAACAGCAAGTGCAGCATGATAACAGAGTCTTTTGGGTGACTTTTGCAAAGGAGGCCATTAACACATTTTTTTGTGTGTGTTAACAAAGCAAACACTTTTCCATGGCCTCCACCAGGAGAAGGACAGAAGAGGAAGGAGGACACCACGTGGGGAGTCCCAGCCAAAGATGCTGTCCTCCTGCTGCAACTGCCATTTACCTGCCTCTCACGTGACAAAGCCCGTGGGAAAGTGGATCACACGCATCAGGCAGTCAAAGGCACACTGGTTTTTTCCGCATTAAACCACTAATTACATTTATGAATTAAAGGCATTGTTTCCTCACAGACCACACTGAGACAATAATTAAATGCATCAATTTATTAAAAGTATTTATTGATGCATTAATTAAATGCCGCCTGCCTTTCAGCCTCTGCATTAAAACATTCATTAAATACAACCTATCTTTTTCAAAGGTGACACTGAGCCATTCATCAGATGCACTAATTAATTCATTAATTAAATGCACCCTGGGTTGTCAGCATCTGCATTAATTAATAATCTGCATTAATTAAGGTATTTGATTAACTGACACATTAATTCATAGAAGTGTTAACTGAACAACTTCATTATCCCCACAATCAAATGCCTTGATTAAATGAGTGGACTGATTAATGTATTAATTAAATAACTTTTTGTAAATGCCTTGATGGGCTAAATGTCTTAATTAGATGCATGTATTCATTAAAGGCATCCTGTTTTGTGGGGGTCTGTGCTAGCTTCTATGCTGCACTGCACAAAGAGGTGGGAGTAGGTGGTGTTTCCCCTTTGTTCACTCCCTGATCCCCCCCTCCAGCTGTCAAATCTAGGGAAGACCACCATGGGGGAGGCGGGGCGACATCCCTGGCAGTGGCTGAGGCCAAGAGGTGACACAGGGGCATAAGAACCACCTTTAAATATTTGAAGGAGGTCATACGGAGGATGGAACAAGCCTGTTTTCTGCAGCTCCAGAGACTCAGTCACGGAGCAATGGCTTCCAACTTCAGGAAAAGAGGTTCTACCTAAACATTAGGAAGAACTTCCTAGAGCTGTTTGACAGTGGACTCTGCCGCTGCCTCAGTGGAATGTAGTGGAGTCTCTTCCTTCTTTGGAGATTTTGAAGAGAGGCTGGACATCTATCTGTCAAAGGGAGTGCTTTGAGTGTATCCTTCTGCCTGGCAGAATGAAGTTGGACTGGATTTGGCCCAGGGGGTCTCTTCCAGCCCTAGGATTCTAGGATTCTGGGAGTCAGACTGATTCTTAGGAAGAAGGCCCCCATGGCAGCTTCTCCTTTGCTGGAGGCTCACGGCATGCACGGTTTTCACCTGCTTTCAGCAGGGGCTGCTTAACAAGGTTTGTGTGTGTGCATGTGCATGCGTGAACATGTTTGAGAGAGACGCAGAAAGAGGGTGAGACTAGGTGGTATTTCAGGACTCTAGGGCGGGGGGCTCCTCAGGTTCTGGGGCTGAACAGGAGGACCCCGGGGGCACCTCAGAAGGTCCCAGCCCCTCCCCCATGGCATCGCTTCCATGAATTTCCATGGGACTTTAAATTCTCCTGAAATATCTCTTGCAGCCAAATTAAATTCCAAAGAGGGGCCCAGCACTCACGGGTGGGCCCAGGACAGAGCAGCCATATTTGAACTTAAAACACTTTGCTTGAGCTTTAAGCTCAAACAGAGCTGGGATTTTGAGGGGTTGCCTCTTTTCTCCTCTCACGCCCAAGTGCAGCCCCCCCCACAACCTCTCTGGAAATTAATCTGGCTGAAAGTGATCCCAACCTCCACCTACCGGCAAACTTTGTGGGCTTCAGGAGACGAGAACACGCTTGGTACCGTCTCTTGGTACTCTTTGCCTCCCTAGTCCAAAGTGATCTACGGCCACACCTCAGCTACCCAAGCCCCTGACGCCCGCTCAGCCCCTCTTCTCCTCCTCCGTTGAGCTGGAAGGTTTCTTTTTCCAGCAGCATCTACATCGGGAGGATGGTGAAGTGGGGCTGGAGAAACACAGACTTTCAGTGCTGTGCTGTAACAGCACGTCTGCAGTAAACAATGCAATAGGCAAAGCTTGAACCGAGAAAGAGCCGGATTCTGCTCCAGCCGATCTCACTGTCGCTGGGTGTGACTGCCTACAACAAGCAAGGGAAACAGCAGCTGCCCGTTCCCCCACCCAGCATCCCTTACTGAGCAGGCGTGAAAAGAAAGAAAACAGAAAAAGCCTGCCCCACCAGTTATACCTCCAGTGAGTTAAACAAAACACAGATCTATACCTGCCAACTAAAATGAAAATCATGGTCAAAGAAAAAGTCACCCCGGATGCATTACCCAGTTGGTTCATTTCCTGCGTGTGTATTGTCAGTTTTGGATAAAAGGTCTTCTGAAACATGTAGAACTGTTCTTCTTCTTGGTGGTGAAGCAACCTACTCCTGCTGTTTCCAGGTTGTTTCTGCCCCTGGTACCCAATTTTCTATTGCAGAACACATGTCAAGAAACACGTATTCTCTTTGTCAACTAGGTAAATCTCTACTCTCCAAAGGCTAAATCCCTGGGAATCTTCTCCCTTTGTTGGGACTCTTTTCTGTCAGAGACACTGAGGTGCAACAAGGCAACCTCCTTGTGTGAAAAGCAAGCCATGGCACCGCTGCTAGTCAGTGCTGAGCCCCTCCCAAGAGAAGCCAGCGAAGGAGCTGGGGGGCTCACCGCCACTTGATGAGGGTCTCGATGAGGCGGGTGTAGCCTTGGGCGGCTGCCAGGTGCAAGAGGGTCATTCCTCGGAAGCTGACGTGGTGAACGAGGGTCTCCGAGTGGAGCCAGCAGGGCTGGGCCATCATTTTCTCGCAAAGGGCCACGATCCGGTCCTCAAAGGAGTCCGAGGTGGCCTGGTTGAGAGAGACCAGAACAGAAGAGCAGCGGTTGGGACTCCTGTTCAAGAAGGTTGCTTCCTACAGTCGCCCCACAGCCCCCCTCCTGCAACAACCATTCCAAAGTTAGCCCAGGGATCTGCCCTTGGTCCAAGTTCGAGGCGGCACTTCAAAGGGGTGGCAAAAGATCGTGGGACAAATGGACAATAAAATGTCAGGGCAGCAGCTGGCTGGGCATCATATTACAGCCTTTCCAGCCCTTGTCTCCCCATCCATTCACACAACCCCCCAACACCACGCCAAGGGCACGGCCGCCATCTCACTGGCTCTTGCAGACCCCTGCTCTCCTTTCTTTAAGAAATAATTTTTATTAAGAAGTGTTTGAAAGATACACTAAGTATTACAGAGATTAAAAGAAAAAGATAGAAAACTAAGATACCATAAAATATGGAAAAGCGCAGAACAAAAATACAGAAAGAGAAAAAGAGACTTCCGATCTTCCTTTTGGCAGTTATATATGCATATAAGTATTCTTACCTCTCTCTCTCCAGAAGTACAACACATTCTCTTCTTTTGATAGCTTACTCTTTCTAATCACCAGAACCAAAAGTTACCAAGAAATTTTCTTTTTTGCAAATGTCTATCAGAGGTTTCCAGCCTTCAAGAAACACCAGACCCCTTCCTTCCTCCTCGAGGGATACAAAGCGTGCTGAGGGGTCTCTGGGGGGAGCAGCAAGGCCTCACTGAAGGTGGGGGGCATGGCATGCCTGGTCCCAGGTGCAAAAGAAGCCCCATTATCTCCAGGTGGGAAGGCCACCCATGTAAAGCCAGCATTCCTCCTCCTGCCCCAGGAACCTGAGAAGCAGGCATATTGACTCAACCCACAGATGGACAGATGGATGCTGGAGCAGAAACCTGAGCTGAAGATCTCAAAGAATCGCTCCTTCCCAGGGTCACAGTAACCCCACAGCACCAGCAGGCAGCCTGTGTTCAGACTGAACCCCAGGATGGACCAGTGAAAGGCTGCAAAGACGCATCATGCCTTTCTTCTCTTCCTACCGAGGTGATTTCCCCTTGGGAAAGAGTTTCCACACTACACAGCTGTACCACGTTGATTTCATTGCTGCTTCCCATGGGATCTTGGGATCTGTAGTTTCATGAGGCACTTAGAATTCCCTTGCAGATCTCTGGTGTCTCCCAAACTACAGACCCTTTCACACTACACAATTACCTCACTTTCATGCCACTTTAACTGCTGCACCCCACAGAATCCTAGAATCTGTAGTTTGGTCAGGCTCAATAAATACTGGGAATTGTAGTTTGGGGAAAGACCTTGAATGCTCTGCCGGAGAGCTTTAGTGGACTCCCCTGCACTGCTGGGGCTTTCATTCCTCCCAAACTACAAATCCCAGGAGTTCAGATGATAAAGACACAGCCATGAAAGTGGAACCAGAGTGCTGCAAAGTGCACGGGGGACATAGCTTAAAAAAGTGTGTGGTACTCTTTGCAGTCTTTACTTTTGAATAGGTAAGCTCTTAAATTGCTTTCTAAATCTAGCAATAATTTTATTAAATGTTAACTTTCACATGTTTTGTATGTGCTTCCATCTTTATCTGTTTTTAAATTATGCAAGCTGTCTTGAGTCCCAAGTGGCAGGAAAAAAAGGCAGGGTGACCAAGAGCAGGACGGTGATCGCAATCACACAATCATTAAACAAACATTATTAATATTTTGTGGAGGCAAAGAGGAAAATGCAAGATTCAACCTGATAATCTCTATTATGGATGGAAAAAACCATCCATGGCTAAGAAAAAGAAAATGTGAGAGTCTGGATGTGGCAATCCTGGGGGAAAGGAGAGCTGAAGCCAGAGAGAGGGAGAAGATGAGGAAATATCGAGACTTACATGGCGAGATTCGGGGCCTCTGGGAGGAGAAAACTGCTGTGGTTTCAGGGCAGCCATTCCAAAGGGATTGGCAGGACCCCTGAACAGCATGCCCACAGGGAGGACCACCACAGCACAATCACAAAAGGCAGCATGGTGTGGAAAGTGCTACCTTGCGTTCAATGAGACTCTTGGATAGAATGTGATCCACTAATGCTCCAAAATCCCTAAGCCAGTAGTTTGTACTCCAAAGGGCCAAACATTTTTATTCAGGCCCAGGGGCTTCAGAAACACCACCAAAAATGCACAAAAGGGAGTGGAAACCTGTGATTTTTTTTTAAAGATGTAGCATGAAACCTAGAGGAAGAGATGCTCTCTTGCTTGCTACCAGCTACCACAAGGTTGTAATTTTGGGAATCAGCAGTCTATAAAGCCAGGCATTCCACCAAGAGTCCAAACTTTTCCCACACACCATCTTCTCTGAACTTGGTCAACAGTGGTTCCAGGAGCACCGGGGGCGGGGGGGGGTGATAGAATCCTAGAGTTGGAAGAGACCCCCGGGGCCATCCAGTCCAAACCCCTGCTATGCAGGAACAGCCATCAAAGCATTCCCAACAGATGGGCATCCAGCCTCTGCCTAAAAAACCTACAAAGAAGGAGACTCCAACACACTCCATTGAGGCAGCAGCAGATTCCATGGCCGGACAGCTCTGACCTGAGGTTCAGGTGGAATCTCCTTTCCTGCAGCTTGAATCCATTGCTCCTTGTCCTAGTCTCTGGAGTGGCAGAGAACAAGCCCTCTCCTTCCTCAACATGACATCCCTTCAAATATTTAAACATGGCTATCATGTCCTCTCTTAACCTTCTCTTCTGCAGACAGCTCCCTAAGGTGTTCCTCATAGGCCTTCATGGCTTCCAGACCCTTCATCATTTTGGTCACCCTCCTCTGGACACATTCCAGCTTGCCAATATCCTTCTTCAATTGAGGTGCCCAGAACTGGACACAGTATTATTCCAGATGAGGCCTAACCAATGCAGAACAGAGTGGTACCATCACCCCCCTCAATCTAGACACCGTATTCCTATTGACGCAACCAAGAATCACGTTGGCTTTCTTGGCTGCCGCATCACACTGCTGACTCATGTTCAGCTTGTGATCTACCAAGACGCCTATGTATTTATGGGTGTCAGGAGCTACAAAAAGTTACTTTTCTGGACTGCAACTCTTATGCTCTCAAAAGATCATTCTTCCAGGGTCTCAGAGGACTAGCAGGACAAGCAGTGGCAGCAGGAAGAGGGCAGGCAGGCAGGCAGGCAATGCAGCCCATGGGAAGGAATTGCTCAGGCTGCCCCCACCCCCAAACAGCAGCTGAGAAATTTAAGTCCTTCAGTGAATTCTGACTTGGATTCCAATGGATTCAAAGGGCAAGACAGGAGATTCCAACTAAGTATTAAGAAGAAGTTCTGGGTGACCAGAGATGATTAACAGTGGAACAGAGGGTGACAGAGGTTGGACTGGCCCGCTTCTCAGGGTGCTCTCTGTGCACTTCATGCACGGGTGAAAGGGGGGTGACTAGATAGCCCTTGGGGGTCCCTTCTGAGTCTGACAGGTAGTTCTCTAAAACGGCTGTTCTTTTGCATCCATCCTTCTCTTGTCCAGACGGTCAGCCAGCAAGGACTCTTTGATCCAGTAAGGACAGCGCCTGGCCCACATCTGTTCTTTCAAAAGCATTTCTACAGCTGCCTTCTGCCGCCTCACAGGATCTCTGAACTGCTGTATTGCTGCTTCACAAGCGTGCATATTTGTCTGTGTGTGAGAGTGCACGTGTGTGTTAGCCTTCTTCCAAATTGTTTACTTAATTTAATACAGCAAACTGCTGCCAGGATGCTCTGCGCCAGAATCAGGTGGAGCAAAATTTTTGACAGACGTGGAAGCCCTAAAATGGAATTCCAAAGAAACTATCCACAGTCTGATGGGGTGGGTGAAGAAAATCACTGCTGAAAAGCTGTTGAAAAAGTTACTTTTGAAAGGGTAACTTCTAGTATGTTACTCCATTTGCAAGAGTTTGAAAAAAGTTACTTTTGGGGACGACAACTCCTAGAATCCCACACATTCGGGATTCTAGGATTTCTCACCTGCAGAAGTAACTTTTCCAAGCTTTTGCAATGGAACAGAAGGAAGGACACATTCACCACGAGCCTGAAGTAGTTGAGTGTCTGACCACCCCCACCCCCCACCCTGAAAAAAAACCATTTGCAAAAAAGTCCCTCCTGCTGAGCTCAGTGGAAAGAATTTCACATCCCATCCTGGCTGTCAAGTGGGGCAGATGCCTCCCTAATCCCACCCCATGGCCCCAGGAGGAAGATTCATGGACTTTATCTGCTCCCCCCCAGCCACCTCCACCCCTAAGAATAGCTGGGGGGAATGGGAGGGGGAGACGGCCACACAGGTGCCAATCTGGCAAAAGAAACCTGAGAGCGGGCAGTGGGGAGGATGGGGCTAAATATACATGCCAAAGGCTGGCAACAAAGAGGAAAAAAGAGAAAGGAGAGCACACGCCTCAACCTCCTCTGCCCCCCCCGCCACTCCCCAACCACTCAAGTCCCACCCCTAAACATCCAGTTATGGAGGTCCTATTCTCTCTCTCCTGACTGCTTTCGGTATCCCTAATGGTGAACTTCTGGTGTTTTTTAAAAAGAAAAGACCATTGCCTTTGCCTTCCTTCTACTTCAAAATCCCATAATTTGGATAGGGCTGGTTGGAAGGGACTCCCAAGGGTCATCTAGTCCAACTCCGTTCAGGATTCACAGTCAAAACACATCTCTGCGAGGCAGGCCATCCAATCTCAGTTTAAAAACCCCTTTGACAGGGAGCAGTTTGGTTTTTTTCAAGATAGGGTTTTATGTAACATGCCATAGTGCCTTTTAACTGCTTTTTCACAGAACTGTAGAGGTGGGAGCAATCCCAAATCTGAGCAGTGGCCCTGCCTCCCCAACCTTGCCTCACAGACCCCCAACAAAAGAGGGAGAGGAGAGAGAAGCACTGAGGAACAGCCCCTCCCAGAATGGATGGGAAACTAAGCACAGGGAAAGAGACAGAAAGAGAGAGACGAACATCACAGATGCAGAGTTGGAAAGTAAAGCCAAAGGCCATCTAGTCCAACCCACGTTTTGTCAGTGTAGGAGATCCACGCTTAAGACACTCTGGGAGTTGTGAGAAGCCACCACCTTTCCAGGGAGTCTGTCTTCATGGGCAAACAGTTTTTGCTGTCAGGAAATTCTTTCTCCAGATTAGCACCCCCCTTGGAAAGAGAATCACTTGACTACAGAACTGGACAGGATCCCAAAGGTCATCCGGTTCAATCCTTCTGCAGGAATTCACAGCCAAACCACATCCCTGAAAGGTGGGCCATTTCGCCTTGATTTAAAACCCTCTATCAAAGGAGAGAGCCGCCTGCCTTCTGAGGGACCCCTTATGCCCCCATGGCATCAGAGAGGCAGAGAGCAAATCCTCATACTCTCAATCCTTCGGAGGGGGAGTCATATCACATCATCACATCCAGGAAAACAGAAGTCGTGGCCCCCAAAAGCTTCAGAAGGCCCCACGGAGCCTTTGCGATGGCGTCTGCTACAGAAAGCCCTCTCCAAGAAGCATTCCACTCCTCATTCATCAAGGTACCATTTGCTGCCTTGTGTTTCTTCAGAGTGTAGAGAAAGGTGGAAATGCCCCCATTTTAGCTCCCCTTTATGAACAGGCACAACAGGAGATGTGTCAATGGTTGTCCCCTTCCCTGTCTCTCAATGCCACACTACAACAGGTGCCAACCTCCCCTGTGTCTGGGACAAGGTGGGCCTCTACTTTTGTCCCCGGGACTGGTGCTGGATCAGCATCTCTCAGGGTCCTTCCAAAAATGAGGAAACTGCTGTGGAGGGGCCAGAGGATCCTTCTGTCACCCAGGGCAGACAGCAAATACCAACTCCTTGTTCCTTTCCTGAAAGGCCTTCACTGGCTCCCCATCCATTCTTAGGCAGAATTTCAACAGCTGTTATGACTTTTAAAACCCTTCTAGACTTTCCATCTGAAAGTCTGTTATCTCCCTGTATGAACTAGCAGGGGTGTGTGTGTATCTTTTCCCTTATATTTTAAATGTGTTATTATTGTGTTTTTTTAATAGAATGCTTGTTTTGTACTCATGGCTTTTGTTTTTTAGCAGTATCATGTTTTAATTAGATGTAAGCCACCCTGAGAGCCAGTGTGCGTAACGGTTTAAGCACCGGACTGGGATTCTGGACACCAGGGGTCAAATCCCCTTTGCTTGGTCATGGAAACCCACTGGGGGACCTTAAGCAAGTCACACTCTCTCAGCCTCAGAGGAAGGCAATGGTGGCAAACCCCCTCTGACCAAAAATTGCCAAGAAAGCCCTGTGATAGCTTTGCTAGTTTTGCCTTAGGGTTGCTATAAGTCAGAGACCACTTTTAAGGCACAGAAAGAGAAGAAGCCACCCTGAGTCTTCTTCAAGAAGAAAGGGGCTATTGATTAGTTAAACCAATAACCAGTCCCTCCCCAACTCCTGGAACCAGTGCTGGGGTGGTGGCTGTCTGCCTGCACCCCAAGAAAGGAGGCCACGTGGACAATTATTGAGGGGGAGCTGCTCTCACCTCCCACCCACAAGAGCCCTGAAGGTGAGACCGATGATGTTACAGTCCATGGAAAAAATAAAAAGAGCAGAAAACTTTTTCCAGACTCTGATCTGACTTCAGGAAGAATTCCAAAATCTGCCCAGCATTTTCACACTCCTAAGCAGGCCACATAAAAATGTCAGCTCACTTGTGGATTCTGAATTAATGAACAGGAAAATGGAAGTAAGAGTGTGAGAGGAAGGTACCCAGGTGAATAACAAACCGTGAAACAGAAGAGGGACTGAGAAGACTGACACCCCTAAAGGTGTGGCTTGCCTGCATCCTCAGGGTTTTGCGCAAGACTGATGGACAGAGAGCAGCCTTCCGAGGGCCACAAGGCACCCCAGACTCCAGGCCCAGCCCCCCCAAGTGGCCCTTAGACCAAAAGCAAAAATAATTCTAATGCCTGTTTAACTGCATTTCTGCCATTCCTTTTTGTGTCTTTGCACTTGGGTCTCTCTCTCTCTCTCTCCCTCTGTGCTTTTATCTGTGTTTCAAAGCCCCCTGTGAATCCAGTTTTAGGGAAGAGGTGAGATATTAACAATATCAACAACCACAACCTGCCCAGGAAGTGCTGTTGGAGAAGGAGGCTGGATTCAATGGTCTTTGGGGTCCCTTCCAACTCTGGGATTCTAAGTAACTACACTTTTTACCCCCCAAACGGGCTAGGGTGTCCCCAAAATGAAATGCTGCCTCCTTATACCCTAGGAGCTTGTCACTGAGTCTCAGTTTCGGGGGAAAGGAGAGGTATGAATAGAAGAGGAAGAAGAAGGGGGAGGGGGCGGAGGAGGGATGAGGATGGGGGTGGCGGCAGCTGCACTGCTAAAAGGAGAAGGAGATTCTCCCACCTGCCATCTCCAATGACAAGTAAATCCCGCAACAAAGGGGTCAGGGTGGGTAAGAAGTGTGGGCTGCTGCTAATTGTACAATATCCAAAACACAGAGACCAAAAACTAACCCTTAACAGGGCCATTTGCCCGAGTAAGAAGTCCATCAGAGCAGAGAGTTCAAATGGCAGGAAGAGAGATTTCACCTGAACTTTAGGAAGAACTTCCTGATGGCAAGAGCAGTTCAACAGCGGAATCTGCTGCTGCCTCCATGGAGTGCGGAGGTGTCCCCTCCTTTGGAGGTTTTGGAACAGAGGCCGGGTGGCCGTCTGTCAATGGGAGGGCTTGGCTCACGTCTTCCTGCCTAGGAGAAGCGGGTTGGACTGGATGTCCCTTGGGGCCGCTTCCAGCTCTAGGATTCCAGGATTCTGCGAACGGTTCCCCAGACTTTGGCCTCCCAGGCAGACCCCTGTGCAGCCAAGAGGCCACCGTGGGCAGGCTGAGGCAGCCTCTATCCTCCTCTGGCTCACCTGGCTTGGGGGCCTCTCCCCCCTCTGCTGACCGTGGGCCGAGGCCATGGCAGTGGCGGTAGTGGCGGCGGAAGAGGCCGCAGCAGTCATCTCGGCCATCCGTTTCTCCATCTGTTCCAAGCGCTCCAGGATGGACATCCTGAACTGGTCATCTGAAGGATTGGGAGGGAGAGAACAAATAATAAGAGCAAGAACAACCACAATCCACCTTTTCCCCAGCTTACAAAACAAATGCAGCTAAAAATCCTCATCATGTAGAAGTTAAAAGTTGAATTACTATTCAGAAAATTAATTAGAGAAGGGGACCTGAGCAAGATGAGGTTGCCGGCCATCTCCCCTCTCCTCCCCTCTAAGACCCCCTGCGGTGTCCAAAGGTGGGGGTGGGGAAGGGTGGCGGAAATGCAAGGAAATATTTTAGGCTAATCCTGACTCAAGACTGATTAGCCCGCCTGGCCTCATTTTCCCAGGTTGGGCAAGTGCTGAGGTAATCCTGGCAAGCTGGCGGCGGTGTTAATGGGTGTTTGTGTGCACGTGCACGTGTGTGCATGTATGTGTGTCTGGAGTGTGGGGCAAACAGACTGCATGTGTCAGTGTGGGAAGAAGAAGGGGACAGACACACTGCAAGGGCTCAGGTTCTTGGGGGGGGGCGGCAAGATCCCTGGGGTTCTGGCAAAGGGAGCAGCACACCAAGGCGAAGTGGAAGAGAGTTTCCCAGGCTGAACGGACACACAAAGCCAGGTGAGACCCAGGTCCAGGACTCGCATCACACAGAGCCTCCTCTAGGAAGCCATCAGGCCCCACAGGAGAGAGACCCTAGCCCTTCCCACCCACATCCCCCCCATACAAAATTGGGGAACTGGGGTGGGTCCCGTCCTCCAAGGAATTCCTAGGCCTCCCACTACTCCACCTCTACCACCACCACCACCACCAATCTGGGGGCCATTTGAATGCTCTTTTGTGGTGTCAGAAGACATATTTTAGCACAAGACCATACAATACGTGCATATTAATACAACTGGAGAAAAAGTCCCTAATTGTCTTTTTAAAAGTCCATTAAGAACAACAGCAACAACCTAAACAAGTATTATCGTTATTATCTTTACTATGGTGCAGGAGTGGCCAAATTCAGAAATGGAGCACCTGCTCAGTGACTTGGCTCATCAGAGTCCCAGCGAAAACCACTCCCAGAGACTCCCGAGTGCACGGTCTAGGTTAAGTTGTGCAGTGGGGTCCACCAGACCTTTCTGAGCCCCTCGGGATAAAAAGCAACAGAAGGAAACCTACAAAACTGACTTTTTGGGGGGAGGGGTGCAGCTACTTTGGGGGAACTGCCAGCTACTCCAAAAAGAGGACCCTCCTTATGGGTGAGTTACCACGGAACGCCCTCCTCTGCTCCTTGGGACAAAAAACCAGACTCTCTTTTCTCTGGCCGATGGATATAAACCCACCGCATGAGCTGGGGAGGGGATGCCGGTTCTCTACCCACCCAAGACCCAAGCCCACTCTCCCCAGTTCTAGGCCACCATCTTGGTGATATAGCCAATAGTTTTCTTGCCTGCTTTGGGGGGTATAAAACCCCACAAAGCAGAAAAGTAGTGTGATTTCCACCATCAGTAAGCCAAACTGTACAGAACAATCCATGTTCAATCTTTTGTTAGTCTGTTCAGAAGGGGAGCAGAAACTACCAGCAATGAAAGCAGAGTGCACAAAATCCCCCAGACTTTGAGCCAAACAAACGTATTGCTCGGTCCCTCCTACAAAGGGCGTCTGTCCGTCTGTCCCTCTGACTATTCATTCTTTTTCCATTTGAAATTCCCTATTGCGCTGCCCCCCACCCATGCTAAACACTATGGGGTCTTCCCTATCAAGGTCATTCATTTCTGGAAACACACACACACAAAGAGGCTTCATTCATCAGCCCTGGAGAGCAAGGCCTGCAGCCCAGTCGTCTATCTGCTCGAAGAGACAGCTCTCTCGGGTCATCCAGAAATGCTATCTTGGCCACACAGGCAATATCAACGAGGCCACCAAGCAAGAGCAGGTGAAACAGCCAGTCACCCAGTCAACAACAAAGCCAAATCAAGTTGGGAAGGGAGGTAAAAGAGGAATGGCTTTCCGTCACAGTGAGCTCAGACAGAGAGAGCCTTTCTGTCCTAGGCGCTGCCTCACCCAGCCATTCACCTCAGAGCTCACCATGGTTTGAAAGAGGGGTCAGGCTAGATGTCCTCATGGTACCCCAAAGAACACATGCATCAGTGCACACACAGCCACTGCCTCTGTTGCCTCCCCAAACACAATGCCTCTTTCCTCCCACTGTTGCACCAGCTGCCCTGCACCTGCATGCACCTCATAACTGATCTCTACTCGCCCCCAAAGGATCCCTCACTGGAAATCTGCCTCCTCCACTCCACAGGCATCTCCCCCACATCTCCACCCTGCAGAGCTCCAGGTACCTGCTTTGTCCATCCCCCGAGGGTGCCGGTGGGGGGCCAAGCACCCCAGTAGTCTCCGTCTCACCTCTCACAGCAGGAACCAGAACACCTCTGCTGGAGAGCGTGGAGAAATCCCAGGTTAGCACCGCCCTCCCTTCCAAGGAAAATCAGACAAGGAAAGCAGCACGAGCGGAAGGGGGGGCTCAGCAGCAGGACCCTTCCCGGTATGCAAGGAGAGTTAGCAGCGGGGAGGGTGGGACCGGGACCTCCATCCACCCTGACACCCACCTGCCCACTCAGCAGGAGGCCGTACGTGGGTGCTGGCGGAGGTGGGGAGAGGGGCTGGGGAGAGAGGCTTCCGTTGGCTCCCTCTTCAACTCTCCACTCTGCCCCTTGCCCGGCTGAGGTCCCACTTCTGACTCCCCACCGAGACAAAGCCAGCGCCCAGCAGCTTCAGGGAGGGCGGCAACTGAGGAGGCGCTGCAAAGTGTGACCAGACTCCAGCCGTCCCCGAAATAGCCACAAGGGTGGGGAGGGACGGTGGCAATCCCTTAATGAGATCTAAAGGCACTCATGCAAGGGGGCACGCGCACACACACACACACACACACAGAACAGGGCACACTCCATGCCTACTGGGCCAAGGCAGACACCATCACAAGCTCTCTTTTTGTTTTACTTCCAGCAAGTGGAGGGGGAGAGAAACAGACACCTAAGCCTTGCTGGAAGGGTGGAAAGTGGAAAGCGTCTTCTCCCCCTTGCTTCACCCCTCCCAACACACACACAAAAGTCAAAGACCTCATTTTTCCCTCCCCTGCTTTTCCCCGGGGGTCTTGAGAGCAGAAACAGAGACAGCTGGAGGTGTCTGACATACTGAGCCCAATCCATGCCTCTTTCCAAGAACAACGGGCAGAAGGGACTTCTTGATCTGAGTGGCAAAAGGTCACCTTCAGGAACGACACCTCCGCTCCAGGCAACCAGGCATTGGCAAGATCTAGCTCTGGTCCTCACCAGGTCAGACTGATAAAGTCCTATTTATCAGGGGGTTCTTGGCAAAAACTCTTCAGAGAGGGTTTGCCATCCTTGACTTCCTCTGAGGCTGAGAAAGTGGGACTTGCCATAACCAAGCAGAGATTTGAACCCTGGTTTTCCAGCACCCAAAACCAAGACCCTTGGCAAGACACCCTCAGGCTCACACGGAAAACCTCCTCTGAGGAATTCTTGCCAAAGGAAACCCTAGACGAGGCTCACCAGAAATCAGACACAACAGAGCAACCAAAACAACACAGGGGAGTGGGAAAAGGAGGGTGTCTCTGGAGCAAGAAGCTCTGAATTCAAGCCATACCTTGGGGGGCTTTGCATACCTGCAGGGAGGTATGGAAGAGCCTCCCCCACAGGGTTGTGCTAACAATTATCATGAGACACACTGCCAAGCCCACTGTAGACCGGGCTAGAGGACTGGAAGAGGCATTCGGGCCAAGTCTCACAGAGATGGGGGTCCCCTTAGCATCACCTAAGCTGCTGAGAACTGAACTCTGGGTCTTCCGCATGGAAAGCAGGAGGTCTGTCTAATGGCCCCTTCCCCACGACAGGAGACGGCACCCTTGATCTGTGGGAACCCCCAGTATGCCACCTCTCAGAGGACTCAGTACCAAGAATGGAAGCAGCAGCCGTAGCGAGCGGTGGGCTTCAGTGAATCTGCCAGACATTTCTGCACAAGATGAGCTACTGATTATGATTCCCAGCCTCTCTCTCTATCTCTCTCTTGTTCTCTCTCTGTCTCTGATGTGCCTGCCGGTGAGCTACCAGCTGCAGCACCTGTCTGGCCACCACAGGAACAGAATGATGGATCAGAGCAGAGTCTGGGAAAGTTACTTTTCTATTTTTACTACAAATCCCAGAACCACTCACTGAACAGTAGCAAGCAACTTGCATGGTTCACAAGTTCAATCATTCCCAGCATGTGAAAATGCAGCATGTATTGCAAGCTCCAACTTGTTGGCTGGGGAGATTTAGGAAACTGTAGTCCACAAAAGTAACTTCTGGAAGTTCTAGTCATGTCCCTTGCAGCCTGTCTGCCTTGTAGAAGCATCCAATGGTGTACAAAATCATTACTGCCTGTATTTGTACACTCCTCCAAGCTTTGAGAGCCAGGCTGGAAACAGCAGTCAAATATCCTAAATCTCTCTCTCTCCCCCCACCCCCGCAAACGCCAAATGCACAATGCCTCTTGCCACCTGGCCCTCCAAGGGCTGTGACAATCAGGGCGCCTCTCCAGGGATGGTGGAGATGGGAGGGGGGAAAGGGACGGACCTGAGAGAAGATGAGGTGGCTTCATATTTCATGGAAGGAATTTCTTCTTGTGGGGAGGTGAGGAAAGTGAGGAGGGGTCACCCAGAACAGTTGTTGCCTTACCTCTGAGGCTCAACATAACCCTCTCCCTAAACCCACAAAACGCACGCACTGAGCATAAGCAAGATTCTGTCGGGAGAAAAGTTCTGCAGTGTATGCGGGGGGAGGGTTGCGTGCGTGCAGGAATACAAAGGACACCCCATCCTTCCAGAGCTTGTGTACCAGCTAATGAAAGGAAGGTGAGGAAGGAGCCAGGGCCCTGGAGAGATGGGCTGCATCCCCATGGCGGGGAGCTGGGGCTTCTGGGATTCCCTGAAGAGGAGCGGGAGATGCCACGCTGCCGCCCCATGTTGTCACAGCAAGGTCCACCCCGCCAGGACTCCTGGGTCTTCTTCAAGGAGAGCAGCAGGGCCCCCGCCTGTTATTCTTGGGCAGTCTTGCCCCGTCATGGAAACTCCTGACTCTGACCTCCTCCTCCTGCTGGCCCTCCAGTTTCCATTGCACACAAACCTTCATGCCAGGAATATCCCCCTCCCTGTAAGATGACACCCTGGAACTGGCCCCAGCCCAGGCTTGGATGGCACGGCACGTTTTTTTCCAACAGCAAAGCCACAAACAATCCCGCCCCCCACTGCCCTGAGGAAGGGGCAGCCTCCTCCCTGCACCACAGCCATTCCCACCCAGCCCAGCCACTGTTCCACCGAGAACCTGAACCTCAGCATCCGCAGGGCGCCCACAGGACTCCTGGGCGCCACCTGAGGGAGGGCCAGAGGCCAAGGGCCAGGTGGGAAGGGGTGTGATGGGGCTACTGGACGCTGGGAGTCCTAGTCCCGGAAGAGAAGTTGGACAGGCAAACAAGGAACACCCTTCTCCCCAAGGTGGTGTGGGGACAGCCCTGGCTTCTCCCTCATGTCCAGGAAACAGAGGGGCTCCTTGTTTGCTCCTCTGCTCCCAGGGCCGCCTCAGAGCACACGCAGGAACCCACCCCAACGCCCTGCCCTGTGGAAGCACCAGGCCCTGATCTGCTCCCAAACGGAGGCATCCAGGGCAGCTCACACTCTGGCACCGGGCCCCCATCCCCTCCCTGTCCACCCGACTTACCATCCAAAGAGAGCCAATCCAGCTGGGTGCTAGGCAGAGCCATGAAGTTCCGGGCCCGGTATTCAAACAGGACAGACATGGAGACAACATGGGAATCGCATGCCACGTGCAAGGGGACCAAGCCTGCCTCGTGGGCTGTGAGGTGAGAGAGGGAGAGAGAAGACGCCGTCAAGACCAAGGAAGAGGCGATATGGATGGTACTTAACCCCAGACAAGTTGTCAAAAATGTCTAAAAACATTTGAAACCAACATTGGGGATGTCAAGACAAGGAGTGCCATTTTCTCATATGTGGTAGACTTATTAGAAAGCAAAAAGTTAACGGTCTAAGATTTATATGTTAAGTCAAAAAACTTTAAAGGTGGAATCCGTATTGTCACCAAAATTGTTACTGTTCAGTACACTATTTTGTTATTGTGTTTTCATTTTAGTTTATTTTTACATTGAAAGTGTCAGTTGGTGCTCATGTTAATTTCTGTTAAAAGTGATGAATAAATAATATATATAAATAGCTAGATAGATCGATCACTGGAGAGATTAAAGAAGCCTCTCCCTAGGGAGGAAAGGTCCCCAAATGCCAAACACACACAGGCACCCACAAAGCCCCTGTACCTGGGCAGTAGCATCGCAGCACCCCAGACTGGATGAGTGTGGCAGGGACAGAGATCTGATCGAAGAGGCAACTGTACGGTGCGGCCTCATCTGTCCAAGGCCCGGTGATGAGCACCTTGACGCCTCCCTGCTCCCCACAGGAGAGAAAAGAGGGAGAAAGTGGGGGTGAGTGAGCCAGAAAAGGGGGTGCAAATATGTTACCTGAGGACTCTGAACAAAGCTTGCCACAGCAGAAATTGGACATGGGTGAGTGTCATCTCTGCTGCCTACACAACCCCCAGCAGCCCCGTCACCTACCAGACTCACTCTCAAGACTTCCAGGTCTCTTCTTAGCTCCTGAGTCCCCCCAAGTCACAAGGCTTCTTCCTTCCCCCTCCCCACAGCACCTCAGAAAACCCAGACTTCCTGGCTGTTGTCCCTCCAGCCCCCCTCCAACAGCATTCCTCCCTCTGCTGCATACCCACCTCTGGGTAGGACCATTCAGGGGAGAAGTCCGTGATGGACACCAGCTGCTGTGGGGAGCTCCCAGGGGGGCCCCCCTCAGCTGCAAGGCAGGGCTCTGCCAAAGATTCCGCTGAGAGGACTGGCATGGAGCTCTCCGCCCCACCGCCAGCCCTCTCAGTGCCGTCTGCGCTGCCCGGCCCGCCTTCGTCCGTCATGAGCTCACTAATGAGGTCAGGGAATTGGTTGTCGAAGGAGAGGCCAAATGAGCCCCCCACTGTGGCTGCTGTGGCCGCCGCCGTCTGGATCATGGAATACAGTTCTTCCTGGAGCTCCGTGGCCGAAATCTCCGAGGCAGATGACACCACACCTGCGGGAGGCCCCTTGCCTTCACTGGGTGGTCCAGTCTCAGTCGGCGACTCCCCTCCTCCCGCTGTCTCCATGGGGGTCTCAGGACTGTTCTTCACCTTCGTCCCAGCGGCAGAGGGTGGCGGTGAGGGTGGCTGTGGGGCCGGTTGGGCCCCGTCATCCTGGATGAAGAAGCGGTTGGCGGTGGGCATGTAGACCGAGTAGCCCGGGAGGGGGGTGGTGCCTGTGGCATTCTCTTGGGGTTCAGGCTTGGCTTGGAGCCCAGCACCCCCTCCGTAAGTCTCCCCCTGCTTGGGGCTGTTGAGGAAGCAGTCTGGGTCGAAGGTGGCTGAGCTCACTTCACCCACCTCCATGGTGGAGTCCAGGTTTTGTGAGAGAACCAGGCCTGGCCCCGGAAGCAGGGCCAAGCCCAGGGAGGGCAGCGGAGCCCCGCCACCACCATCTCCGGAGACCAGGTGCTGGCTGGGCATCAGGGCCAATGGTTTCTCAGGCCCCCCAGCCCAGTCATGACCAAAATGGCACTCCCAGGGAGGCCCACCGACAGAGTGACGGCCGGCAACTCCTGCTTTGGGAAACTGTTCAGGTCAGGGGAGGGCTGTGTGGAGTCGGGAGTGGCATCGGTCACGCTGATGGGGGAAGCCGCTGCTTTGGCTAACTTCAGTTCCTTGCTGTCGGAACCAGAGGTCCGGGGTGGCTCCGGTTCAGCTTTGGCCTCCGGGGCGCCAGAGATATTCTGGACTTCTGTCAGGGCGGGGTAAGGGCATGGGCGGACCTCCACTTTCGGGGAGATGATGCGGTGCTTTGTGCTGCTGCATTTGTGGGGGACGTGGCCAGGACTCCCTGCAGGGGGGTGTTCGGGGAGGGAGGCAGTAGGAGGAGAGAAAAAAGAAGTCAGCAAATTTATTCACTGGAGAAATTCCACCTTTAGGATTCATGGTGAGCAGAGATCTCTGGGCAGTGCGCAATGCGTTAAAAAATGAACATTTAACTCGAGCAATAAACAACAGAACTGTACACAATGATAAAAGCTGAGAAAAAGAGCAGCAAAGCACACAGCACATAAAACTCAGGAAAAACTCAGCACCAAAACAACTGTGTGAAGAACTGGAGGAGAGAACGTTAAGAGGGGACACGATAGCCATGTTTAAATATTTGAAAGGATGTCATACAGATCATGGGGCAAGTTTGTTTTCTGCTGCTCCAGAGACTAGGACATGGAGCAATGGATTAATTAAACGATTCCATCTAAAGATTAGGAAGAACCTCTTGACCGTAAAAGCAGCAGTGGAATCAGCTGCTGCCTCAATGGGTGTGGTGGAATCTCTTCCTTCTTTGGAGGTTTTTAAAGAGAGGCTGGATGGTCATCTATCAGGAGAGCTTTGATTGTGTCTTCCTGCATGACAGGATGGGGTTGGGCTGGACAACCCATGGGGTTTCTTCCAGCTCTAGGATTCTATGAACTGAAGGCCTCAGAAACCGTTCCTAAAAATACACTAGAGCACTGAAATGTCTCTGAGTGTGAGGAAGCAGAAGCGGCATGTGTCTGGACAGAACCTCAGCATTTGGCTATCGGAACCAGGGGTGTGCGTGCGTGCACGTATGTGTGTGCGTGTGCGCGCTAGAAGACAGAAGACCTTTTCAGTGGTAGCACCTTTGTCTCTTTCACACTGCATAATGATACCACTTTTATTCCGCTCTAACTGCCATGGCTCCACCCTACAGAATTGTGGGATCTGCCCCAGTTGTTGGGGGGCAAGCTTGCATCCCTTCCAGGGGTGCCTGCAGAATGGATGGCGATGTCCTTAGCTTAGTAAACATGAGCGGAGAGCAAAGAGCTCAGAAGGAAAAGAGCACTCTTCTCACAGACTTTTCCAATGCGTTTCCATTGTTCTGAGTTCTAATTGGATAGCTTACTTTACTGTTTCCTGGTTTTTCAAATTATAATCACTATAATATTAACTGTACTTTGTTATCATCTTCACTTGAGTCCCATGTGGGGAGGAAGACGGGATACAAGTAAAATCCATCAGGCAACAAAGAAGGAGCTGCCCCCCGCATAAGTCACAATGGGAATGCTAAGATTCCACTTTAAGGGCCCTGGCAACATACCATGAAATCTTGGGACTTGTAGTTTGGGGAGGAATTCTCTAGCTAAGACTTCTAAGACAGACATGCCCGTGCCTTCAAGTTGCCTGACAACTTACGATGACCCCGTGGACTTCCTAGGGGTTTCTCAGGCACGGAATAGTCAGAGGTGGGCTGGCTAGTTTCTTTTTATTTTATTTATTTATTTATTTATTTATTTGTATCCCGCCTCTCCATATGGATCGAGGCGGCGAACAACTTACAAATAGCACGTATTTCGAAACATTTCTATACATGCCCCCAACAAGCTGGGTACTCATTTTACCGACCTGTGAAAGGATGGAAGGCTGAGTCAACCTTGGAGCCCAGCAGGATCGAACTCACAATCTTGTGGCTTGCAGGACTGGCATTTAACCACTGCGCCACCAGGGCTCCTCTGAAACAGAGCTTCCAGCCCCCGGTATTCCATGGCAATCTCCCATCCAAGTACTGACCACAGCTGACCCTGCTTAATTTCCAAAATCAGACAGGATCTGGCGCCTTTAGAGCCCCTCTCTGAAATGCAGATCCCACTGTTCTGTAGCATACAGGCTTGGCAATGAAAGTGGAATCACAGCATTGTGACTGTGTCGTGCCGAAGGAGCTGGATGGAAGTTTTTCCTGTTCTGAGCCTTTGCTGCACGCTTCCCCCCACCAAGGCAGCGCAGGGGTTAGGGTTAGGGTCTGACAAAGAGGATTCTGGGAAGACAGGGAGTTGCCTTATCCTGAGGGTCAGACTCTCAAGGTCCCACCAAGATCCATCTTGTCTGCTCTGCCAGCAGCAACGGCTTCTCTAGGAATTCTGGAAGACCAAGGTTCAAATCCGCCACACAGCCATGGAAACACACTGGGTAGCCCTGGGCAGGTCACACTCTCTCAGTCTCAGAGGAAGGCAATGGCAACCCCACGCTCCAAATAAATTTTGCCAATAAAAGCCCGTGATAGGTTCACTTTAGGGGCTGCCATAAGTCTGAAATGATTTGAAGGCGCACCACGACAACAAGACAACAAAGGAGGGCCTATTCTGGTCTTTGTGGCAAGAGGCAGACTTCCAGTCCAGACACATCTGGTGCATGGATCAAGGCCACGGGCAATTCCGGATTGGTCTACAGAGGCTACGTTTGCCAGCAGGGCTCCTTGTTTCTGGCAGGGCTGTCACTCACCCTGTTTTTGAGGGAGGTGCTTGCCATGATTTCTTGCATCTGCCAGAGAGGTCTTCCAAAGGTTTAAAACAAAACAAAACTTGGGGTGTGGTTTGCAGAGGTATTCTTTTGGTCTGAAGGGCAACTTTCCCCCCTCTACATTTTTAAACATATTGCCTCAGCATTTTAGTGCTGTGTTGCAAACTTCTACCTTGCCGACGCACTATAACTCTTAAAAAAAAAAAAACCTGAAAAAGAGAAGAGGAGGAAAGAAGGGAACATCTAATTCTGACAGTCTCAAAATGAAAAAGAAACTCATTCAAGGCCTGAAAACAGTCCAGGGCAGCAGAAACATCACTGGGATATTTTAAAGAAAAACAACAATAACTACCGCAACAAATATCACAACGTCCTGACCCCCTCGCCTCGTGGCACAGCCCAAGCTCGACTGACATTTCCCAAGGAGCTTCCACTGCAATGCCACGGTAGTTCACCATTTCACCACTGGAGGGCGCCCAACACCCCTTGCATCCGGTAGCCACAACCCCAAAATGGGCTGCAAACTGGGGGCAACTGGGAGGGTATGGGGGGCACACAACTCCCACTCCTAGCCAACGTGCCTGTGTGTGTGTCTGTCACCTGACACCCCTGCTACAAACAGCACTTCAAACCAACGACTAGAAGGCTGTTAAAAATCAAATGGGATCCGTTGACTCCGGGATGCTGGAAATGTGGGCTGTGACTTGGACAAAACTATCTGCGGGACTGTGATGAAAAAACTGGCATAACATCCATTGAGCAAACAGGCTTCTGGTGAAAATCCAGACAAAACACTCACCTATTTACCATGTTTTTTCCCCAATTAGTACTAGGGGGATGACCTTTTTAGTTAATTGAAACAGTTGTTGTTGTTGTTGTTGTTGTTGTTGTGTGTTTTCAAGTCATTTCCAAACATACGGTGACCCTAAGGTGAGCCTACCATGGGGTTTTCCTGGCAAGATTTCTTCAGAGGGGGTTTGCCCTTGCCCTCCACTGAGGCTGAGAGAGTATGGCTTGCCCAAGGTCATCCAGTGGGTTTCCATGGCCAAGCAGGGATTTGAACTCCCGTCTATTGAAATTAAAAGGGATCCTTACCCCAAAATGTAAACTGCTTTTAATATAAACAGTTATAGGAACTGCAGACAGCAGGCACCAGGGCTGTAGCTACAGGGGAGAAAAATGAGAACAATGCCTGCCCCCCAAATAGGAATTCTGCTCCCATAAGTGATTTTTTTCCTTCAGCCTCCAGATTTCTAGCATGGCGGAGGGTGGGTCTGTGAAAGTGTTTTACGCTTGGACCTCTTGTACTATCTGCGTCTGCATTCCCTGCCAGCTCTTTTTCTGTGAAGGCCTAACCTCCATTTCAAAAAGTGTTTAAGTTATTGCAATACTAGAAATTCAGGGATTGAAGGGAAATTTTATCTGTGGGGGACAGGAATCACAGAATAGAATCCTAGAGCCGGAAGAGACCCCAGGGGCCATCCAGTCCAACCCCATTCTGATCGTGTCTTCACAAGAAAGCCCTCCTTTAGGCACAGGGCCGTCCATCCTCTCTTTAAAAACCTCCAATGAAGGAAGGAGACTCCAGCGCACCTCCCTGGGACAGCAATTATTTGGGGGAGAGGGGGGAGTAATTGTCAATTTGCATGCTTGCCCCCCACTGCTGTAGCTACCCCCCAGGCAGGCATCATCAGAAAAGTCTCCCACTCTGTCTTCCTCTCAGATGGGGCAGGACAGAGACAGAGGCACCTTCTAGCGTGAGAAATGCATGCGCCACTGGGTGCCTGCTGTGACACATACACATGTGCAGTCTACAAATCATAGAGTTGGAGAGACCACAGGGGCCACCCAGTCCAACTCCCTGCCCCCTGCCAAATAAAGAACGGCTATCCTGTTCCACAAAACAATTGCAACAGTCATGCGAAAAACTGATGTCCATTTAATAAACCAAGCCGCTGGCTGAAACAGGTGGGCCTGACTGACCAACGGCCTCAACCAAATGGGAAGAGAAAGCACGGCAAAGGAGGGGAACGCTCAGTGGGCAGGGTCCAGTGTGAGTCCTCTGGATCCCAATGAGGCTACTCTAAATAAAGCTCTATGTTTACTCTGGATCCAATCCATGATGTCTGGCATTTCAGGACTAGCTGGTCTGCAAAACTGCCCACAATGTAGGAAACAAAGTGTGTGTTTTTTTTAAAAAAAATACACATTCCCAAGAGTTAGTTTTGACCACAGCCAGAACTGCCATTCCTGCCCTATCCTGGGAGTCACGGTTGTCAAGTACTTTCAGGTTGTTTCTGACTTGTGGCAGCTTGCTAGCCTAATGTCCAAACCACTAGATCACACTGCCTCTCAAGACCTCTTCAAAGGGCCTTCCTCTGAAGCTGAGAGAGCGTGGCTTGCCAAAGGGAGCTCCCATGACTGAGTAGAGATTCAAAACACTCAAACCACAACACACCCCATTGCCTCCTCCTTGATTTTTCTTGGCCAGATTTTTTCCAGATATGTTTTCCACTGCTTTTCTCTGAGGCTGAGAGAGTGTGACTTGCCCAAGGGCACCCAGCGGCCTTCCATGGTTGGGCAGGAATCTGAACCCTGGTCTCCCAGAGTCCAACACAAATCACTACACAACATGGGCTCTCTTAGTTCAATGCCATGTGCAGGAAACATCCCTATTCTGTGTCCAGCTTTAAGGAACTGACTGTGACAGGCTTTGACTGGCCTGCTGGTTTCTCAATTTGTTATATTCTCTCTTTTAATGACTTCTAAGTCCTTTTGACTCTACAGATTGTTTTAAAACAACTTTTATATATAGATATTTTAGTGATGATTTTGTCTGCTCTTAACATGCACTAGTTATAATAATTCAGTAATCTGTAAACCAACCTGAGCTCCAGTATTCGGGGGAAAAGCAGAATTTATAATTAATTAAGTTCTGCTCTCTGCAGTTCTTGTAAGTACTTCATCAGGAAACAGTCAATATTTGGGGGTGGGAGTGCCTTTTACTTTAAGTACCTTCCTAAGGGCATTGCAAAAAGGGCACTGTCCTAATATTAAGTGGAAAAAAATAATATTATTGACTACAAGGAAGCAGCTCCTGTACGTATGTGTGTGTGTGTGTGTGTGTGTGTGTGTGGGGGAGAGAGAGAGAGAGAGGGAGGGAGAGAGGGAGGGGGAGAAACCTTTACAAAGTGATTATCTGGTGACCTGAATTCACTTTCACTTTTGTCAAATTTCCCATTTTAAAAGTGTATACAATGTCAAGATACAGCAGCAAAGCAGCCAGGAGGGAAGAGGGGCCTGGCTTTCATTTCCCCTCCCCAAACCCTGCATGGATGTCCTCCTGTCCACAGAGGATTCATAGTGTGGGGTGTGTGTGTTGTGGGTTCTGCAGTTACTGTTGGACAACAGTTCCCAGCAGCACCCCCTGGGCCAGCCTAGCATGGCGAGGAATGCTGGGTGTTCCGGTCCAGCTACCTCTGGAGGGCAGCCTAATCCCAGTACGTGGTGGCTAAACACACCCTGGGGGATCAGGTCACCCTCCAGAGGTGGTTGGACTGGAACACCTAGCTTTCCTTAATTACTGGACTGGAACACCCAACATTCCTTAATTACTTATGTTATCAGGGCTGGAAGTAGAATGGGTTTCAGATGCTGCTGCGCTGGCAACTCCCATCAGCCTCACAGCCAGCACAGCCCACGGTGAGGCATGTTGGGAGGTGAAGTCCGGTAACCATTCTCACTCTGGCCTAAATCCTGTTGCCAGTCCAAACCAAAGCAGAACCACAGAAGGAACAGATCTCACATTAAATGTGACCTGGCAGGTTCCCACTGAGTCAATGGGTCTCCTCTAAGGTGGGACCAGCAGACGGATTTGGGAATCAGCAAAACAGCAGCTGGCGGGTCCTATGTCATATTATTGGGGCAGTGGATCCCTTCCAGGTTTGGGGCTGCTTTCAAGGAGCTCTCCAAGGTTCTGACGCCATCTGGGGAGAAGACTGCACCCACTGGAGAGATCTTTAAAGTCTGAACTAAAACGTGGCCTGGATTCCTCGCCCAACTGACATGGAAGCCACCAGCTGAAGAGTCACAGCCAGGCAGATTTCATTACAGCAAATGTGTTCAGAATACAAGAGTGAGAAGCCTCTCCAGGACTCCTGGGTCCCCCCAGCAAGGGAGAAACCCGGGAGGGTCCGAGTGCGAGGACTAACCGAGGCCGCTGCTGCAGAGGCAGGCATGGGTTCGCGGTAGGGGCTTGGCCTGGTGGCTCTCCAAGATCTGCTGGACCAGCTGCTCGATGGAGAACTCCGCCGTCCCATTCCCGTTGCTGCAGGTCCACTTGATCCCGTGAACTGCCGGACAGAGAGAGGAGTAAGCTGCCATGTCCGCACTAGGTCCGCGTTCAGAGGCCGCACGGAGGCCGCTGTCGCAACCGTCTCCCACTCCTCCATCTTCCACCCCATCACACACCAAGATGGAGCCCAGGGAGGGAAGGTCTGGGAAGGGGGCGGCTGTCAAAAAACCCTTCCTGTCTCTACCAAAGAGCAGCAACCAGGGCCGCCTACCATGGGTCTGGGAGAAGGGCTTCCCAGTTAAACCAGCCTCAGACTGGTTTATGTGGCTCAAGAGGAGCAGTCCCACAGCAAGGGGATTCGGGGAAATGTGGCCCAGTTTCTGCCTCAGAAAGTACCTTCAGAACTCCCCATGGAGCTTGGAAATGTCACTTTTTTTGGCACTATGCTGAGGGATTCTGGGAGTTGTAGGACAAAGAACTCATCATTTCCAAGCTCTGTCACCAGCTTGGTCAAGCGGAACCGCCTTGGTCCAGCACCTTCCATCCCTAGCAAGATGGCTGCCCTGGGGTTTCCCTCACTAGCAACACGGCCACCCTGCAGTTCCTGTCCTTAGAAAGACGGCCATCTCCAGTTTCTGTCCCAGCAAGGTGGCCGCCCTGCGGTTTCTGTCCCTAGCAAGACAGCTGTCCTGTAGTTTCTATCCCTAGCAAGGCGGCTGCCTTGGGGATTCCGTCCTTAGCAAGATGCCCTCCCTGTGGAGTCTGTCTCTTGCAAGGTGGCCGCCCTGCAGTTTTGGTCCCTAGCCAGACGGACATCCTACGGCTTCTCCCACTAGCAAGATGGCTGCCCTGAGGTTTCCCTCACTAGCAAGATGGCCGCCCTGCAGTTGTGGTTTCTGTCCCTAGCAAGATGGCCACCCAATGAATTCTCTCTTCCAAGATGGCGACCCTGCAGTTTCTGTCACCGCCAAGATGGCCACCCTGCAGTTTCTGCTACTCACAAGATGGCCGCCCTGAGGCTTCCCTCACTAGCAAAATGGCTGCCCTGAGCTTTGGGTTGCTACCAATAATATATAAATAAGCAGATGCAAATAAACATAAACGAACTCCAATAAACAAAGCCCCTTTATTCCCAGCCATCACGTTGTTTTGGAAGGCATTACGCCCCCACCCACAACAGGTAAATCTTTACAGGTAATGGTACATGCCTATAATTTACCAAGGGCAGCATCTTGGGAAACAGGCTGCCAAAAAGTAGGGGCACCCACAAAATATTTTTCTGCCAGCACCATCCTCCAGCCTCCCTTCCCTTGCAAAGCCCCCCTCGTTCTGTCCTGGCCCCCCCTGGAGCCCCTCCCCAAATCCAAGGGGTCCCCTGGCCGCTGCCTTCCTCCCACCCACCCCTTGCTTTTAATTAAGTAAATAAATAATTCCCTTTCCAGTGGCGCGGCTGCAAGCTCTTCCTTCTCCTTCCCTTCCTGTGCCCCCCCAGGCGCTGCCCCAATCCGAGGGGCCCCCGGCGTCCCCCCCGGCCCCCTCCTTACACATGGGCTTCAGCTGCCCCACCAGCTCCTCCTTCGACCACTTCAGCCACTCCTTGCGGTCACTGTTGACGGAGCACAAGACCGGCCCACAGATCTTCCCGCAGTCCTCAATGGCCGGCACGTTCAGGTAGTGGACCAGCACGATGTCCGGATTCTGGAAGGAGGGGAGAAGACGCAGGCTCAGACCGGCCCGGGAAGAAAAAGGGGGCCCACCCCACCGGGCGAAGCGGGGCGGAGGGCGAGCCTCGGTCCCTCTCCCACTGCACAGTTATAACCACACTCTGATCTCACTTTAATGGCCCCAGGTGAACCCTGGAGAATCCTGGGACTTGGAGTTTGGGGAAGCACTAGAGCTCCCTGGCACAGAATTCCAAGTACTTCACAAAACTGCAGATCCCAAGATCCCACAGGACAAAGCCTGTGCTGTCATCAGACTGCTACAACTGTGCAGGCTGGAAAGGCACAAAGTTCAATGAGGAAGCGCTAGAATTCCTCATGGAACTACATATCTGGGATTACAAGGACACAGCTTGGGCAGTGGAATCAGTGCTATAATTGTGTGTACTGTGAAAGGGCTTGTAGCGGAGAATGACACTAGAGCTCTCTAGCACTAGAACTCTGGAAGAGAACGACACAGAACTACACATCCCAGGATCTCACAGAACAGCGCCGTGGGAGTTAAAATGGGATCAAAGTGGTCTAACTGAAAGCACCACTTCCCCGGGCTGATGCCCTACCTTCCCATCACCCCACAGAGACCCACACATGGACACACCCTCCCTGCTGGGTAGTCCGTGACGACTGCTTCTCCTTTTGCAGCAACACAGGAGCAGGGACAGAGAACCAGCGAAACCCAGCCCTGTGCCAACAGGGGCCCCAGAGTCCAAATAAAGTAACTTTCACAAGGGTCTCTGGATCCGCCTACACTTTTTTGTATCTTTGCTTCCTGCTTATTGATTTGTGTAGCTGAAGGCTTAGTCCCTCTCCCCAGCACAGCTGTGCAAATTCTGGGATTTGTAGTTTGGTAGGGCACCAGAGATCTCGATGAAAGTGGACTCAATATCCCCCAAAACTACAAATCCCAGGATTCCACAGAATTAGCCAGGGCAGCAAAAACAACGCCAAACTGCTATAATTCTGCAGTGTGGATACGCAGAGGCTGTAAAGGGAGCTACAGCAAAACCACCTGGGAAAGCTGGATTCCTGTGAAAGAATGGAGGCTCTGCAGGGGTGTGTGTATGTGCAGCACAAATACACATGTGCACAATCGGACACAGCAAGTTTCCTAAAGGCAAAGCCCAGAGAAGAAAAGTGTATTACAAAGAGACTTCTGTGCGCTGCAAATATTTGTTGCTACACCTGCTCCCTGCAGGGAAGGAAGCAAAGACATTCCTCTGTCCAGGTTAATTAAAACGCCCACCTCCAGCAACCGTCACAGCTTCAATTTTTGCCTGATTTTGTCTCAAGAGCCACATCTTTGGTCAGGGGGCCGGGGGCAAGCTAGGTCAGATCAACCCATCAGTCCTACGACACCCGGGCGCAAGTGGCCTCACGCCAGCCAACCAAGGCGTAGCATCACCGCACAACTGCGGTGCTGTAGTTTCCAGTGCACAAGGATGCCCACGTGCGGTGCCATCTATGGGCACAACCACCGCGTGCAACTCTTTGAGTGAGAAGTTACTCTCTTCCTTCTCCTCCTGCTCAAGGCAGGAGTTCGGCTAACACTTTTGCTGCTTTACTGGAACGGTGTATCAGCGTGCATGAAAGACGCGGCTGTGGAAGACTGAATGAAGGAGTCTCCCAATTTTTTGACAATCTGCTCTTTTGACCCATTTCAATTACAGGAGAACCCATATAATTGGATGTGTGGGACCACGCGTCAAATGTACGGGTTGGGGTTGTAACTGAAAAGGGTCGGAAGTGCAGATTGTCAAAAGCAACCACAGACCCTGCTTCCTCTCTCAATCAGCACCATCTTTTTGTTCTGTCCACTCACAGATGGGACAAAAAGGTGGCCCTAAGTCCACTGAGAGGAAAAGTGGCGCAGAGTCATAAATGCTGTATAAGAGACACAATGGGCAGGGAATGAAGGGAATGAATGAATGAATGAAGGGCAGGGAATGAATACTGTGTCCAGTTCTGGGCACCCCAATTCAAGAGGGATATTGACAAGCTGGAGCAAGTCCAGAGGAGGGCGACCAAAATGGTGAGAGGCCTGGAAGCCATGAAGCCCTATGAGGATAGACTTAGAGAGCTGGGTATGTTTAGTCTGCAGAAGAGAAGGTTAAGAGGGGACATGATAGCCATGTTTAAATATTTGAAAAGATGTCATATGGAGGATGGAGTGAGCTTGTTTTCTGCTGCTCCAGAGACCAGGACAAGGAGCAATGGATTCAAGCTGCAGGAAAGAAGATTCCACCTGAACCTCAGGAAGAACTTCCTGACAGTCAGGGCTGTCCGGCCGTGGAATCTGCTGCCTCCATGGAGTGTAGTGGAGTCTCCCTCCTTCTTTGGAGGTTTTTAAGCAGAGGCTGGATGGCCATCTGTCGGGATTGCTTTGAGGGTGTTCCTGCATGGCTGGGGGTTGGACTGGATGGCCTGTGTGGTCTCTTCCAACTCTAGATTTCTATGCTTCTATGATTCTATGGGCACAATTTCTAAGAGATTCACAGCACATCTCTTAGAAACTGTGCACAGTGCGCATCTTATATGGTATTTGCAACCATGTGCTGCTTTTTCTTCCAATCCATTTGGTGCTATCTTGGTACCCAGCTTCTGCATTTTGACAAATTCTACTCTTTGTTGAAACAGCGAGGGACGCCTGTATGAGAAACTGAGAGACAGAACAAAAGGAAGGGAGGAAGGAAGGAAAGAATTCTGCGATCTTAACAAAACATGGGACTCTCAACAGAAAACCATCAACTCAAGAAAAATCATGAAAGCTGTTATAGGGGGAAAAGGGCAAGGTGGAGACTTGAACCCCTTGTGCCCTCTTTTCAGAGGTTCCAAGGTTACGGGATGCGTCATAGCCCCACTTCATCCCTCCTCCTGGAGAAGCATCAGACTCGCACCCAGACCCAGGCAGGAAACTGTGCCCCAGGTTAGAGACAGCTGTGGCTTGGAAAAGATTAGGAAATCTCTCAGCACAAGAATGGTTGAATAGGATACAGTCCACAGCTCTTGCAGAAAAATTAACAAGGAGTGAGAGGATGCGTCAAAAAAAAAAAGATGCATCTGAGGATGCTTGGAAGCCATCTATGGCTAATAATGCTCAAGGCAACACTGGACTTAAACCTCCTTTGGATCCAGAGAGACTCTGGAAAAAGAAATATTGAAGGTTATGATTAATCTTTAAACAACATATAATTTGGAAGACAACCCCTGTGTATGGTGATTGACAGGCAAAAGAGCCATGATTTGAGGAGGGGAGGAAGGGAAGAGAGAGAGAGAGATTTAAAAAAAGGTTGGAATAATGATGTCTATATAGGTGGAAGGAACCAGTGTATGTACGGGGAACAAAATTGTTGCTGGAAATTTAGAAAAACCAAACCAAACCTCACACACAGATCTCCCACAGCTTCCCAGCAAGGCCAGTTCCCCTCTTTCCGTAGTGCCAGGCGAGGGCCACTGCTGAGAGCCCAGAGGACCAGAGGGCTGCCCTCAGCACCCTCCAAGGGCCACATGGACTGCCGAGAAAATAATGGCTAGAAGCTTACCTCCATTTTTTTAAATGGTTAAACAGCACATGGGACAGGGCGGGTATGATGAAGGAATAGAGGGCATGCTCATCAAATTTGCAGATGGCACCAAAGTGGGAGGGGTTGCTAATACGCCAGAGGACAGGATCAAAATTCAAAATGACCTGGATAGGTTGGAGAGCTGGGCCAGGGCGAACAAAATGAAATTCGACAGAGAGAAGTGGAAGGTCCTACACTTGGGTAGAAAAAAATGGAATACAGAAATACAGAAATATAGGATGGGGGACACTGGATAGCAGTGCATGTGGAAGGGATCTAGGAGTCTTCATAGACCACAAGCTGAACATGAGTCAGCAGTGTGATGCGGCAGCCAAGAAAGCCAATGCAATTCTTGGCTGCATCAATAGGAGTATGGTGTCTGGACCGAGAGAGGTACTGGTACTAGTCTACTCTGCTGTGGTTAGACCTCATCTTGAATACTGTGTTTAGTTCTGGGCACCCCAATTCAAGGAGGACATGGTCAAGCTGGAGCAAGTCCAGAGGAGGGCGACCAAAATGGTGAGGGGCCTGGAAGCCATGAAGCCCTATGAGGATAGACTTAGAGAGCTGGGGATGTTTAGTCTGCAGAAGAGAAGGTTAAGAGGGGACATGAGAGCCGTGTTTAAATATTTGAAGGGATGGCATGTAGAGGAAGGAGAGGGCTTGTTTTCTGCTGCTCCAGAGACCAGGACAAGGAGCAATGGATTCAAGTTACAGGAAAGGAGATTCCACCTGAACCTCAGGAAGAACTTTTTGACAGTCAGGGCTGCCTGGCAGTGGAATCTGCTGCCTCGGAGTGTAGTGGAGTCTCCTTTCTTGGAGGTTTTTAAGCAGAGGCTGGAGGGCCATCTGTCCAAGGGATTGCTTTGAGGGTATACCTGCATGGCAGAAGGAGGTTGGACTGGATGGCCCCTGGGGTCTCTTCCAACTCTAGATTTCTATGATGCTATGATTCTATGTGTGTGCATGTATATGCAATCTATTTAAAAGGTAGGTTGCCTCCAACTTTCAAGAGAGGCAATTTATCTCTCCTGTGTTCCCATTCTGTGAGAAAAAAGGTCAGTCCAGGATGTGGGGGGGGGCACAGCTGTAAAAACAGCCAGCAGGGGCCGTTTGTGGCCCTATGGATTTCCTTTGCCGCCCGCCCACCTCCCGCGCACAACACGTACCTGCAGCAGCCAGTAGCAGCGCCGGTGGAATGTTGGGACGATGGACGAATGGACATAGCAGCCATAGAGACACTGTGGGGGGAAACAGGCACGATTTTGAGGGTGCTTGAATGGGCAGAAAGTCCCCAATTCCAACCCTGCCAGCAGAGAAAACCATGATGCCAAGCCTCCTCTCAAAACCTATTATTACTACAGGTTGGGTATCCCTCATCTAAAACCTTTGGGACCAAAGAAGGCTTGGATTTTGGATTTTGGAATATTTGCAAGTCCATAATGAAATTATCAACTGTTTGATGCAGGGCCTGCTCTGTCCTCTGTCTTCTCTTGCCTTCTGGCTGTAGGGAACATTAGGGAATTATGGGGCTCACTTGAGACCACGAGAAGACTGGGTTCCACTTTTCAAAAATTTTGGGTTTTGTAGCATTTTGGACTTTGCATTTTCAGATAAGGGATACTTAACCTGTATTATTAATAACACTAAAATGCATACATAGCCTGCCTTGCCTATCACGATTGGGCCTCAGGGCAGCTTTCAAATGTAAACAAGCACAAAATATTTAGAAATGTACAAATGATCAGCATTAAACTTGAATTAGTCTGTGAGTAACAGTAAAGCAACTTGAAATATACACTTAAAATAGTAGCAAGCAGGTTAAAAACTGTACAGGTGGAACAGTCCAGCACTGTGTAAAAGCCCTCCCCTTTCTTTCCAACAGCAGGCAGTCTGGTATTTGATGCCCCCGAGTTAACACTTAGAAAAGTGGGGGGGTTGGACTACAGCTCCCAAAATCCCCCATCCAATATGGCTGGTGAAATCCTGGTAGCTGCAGTTCTCTTCCAAGCACTGCCATTTAGACGCCCACAATGTGTCCATGTGCGCCAGAATCCCCAAAATGTACGATGTACCTTTCCCACTGCATCGCAAGACATTATGCTCACCCACATTGCTGGGGAACGGGGAGGGGTTTCTCTTGAGTGGGCTCCCCCCCCACTGCTGCCTGTCTCCTCCCCCTGCTCTTCTGGCCCCAATCCGCACCCCTGCCCAGAGGGAGCTGGCAAAGCAAGCTGAGGTTGCTATTCTCTCCTGGGGCAGCAGCAGGTCAGGAAGAGGAGAAAGGCCCTGCGTCCACACTGAGTTTTTGCCTCAGCTTTAAAGAAACTGTCCAAGGTGCTGCAAGTCCCCCTCCCAAATGGTCTCTGCAACTTGGATGAGTCCTTTGTTCAGAGTGAAACCCAGAACGGATTCCTCCCTCCCCTCTCCCTGACATGAGAGCCACCAAATCTCAGAGAGGGCAGTAAGCGAGCAGGGAGGGAGAGGGGGAGCTGGGCCACGAACCCCCCATCCCACCCCCCACGTTGGGGCACGGCAAGGGCAGTGGCCACAAAGACAGCCTGGCCCCAGCCCCTGGGGCTTGCCCGTCCCCGCCCTACCTCGACACCCTTCACTTTCAGCTTCATGTGGTCCTCGCGGGTGGTCTTGCCGTCCTTCCGCTTCTTCCAGCAATAGCCGTCCTTCCGGTATTTCACCTTCTTGCGGTTGTAGAGGATGATGGAGCCGTTCTGGGGCCTGCCGGGAGGCCACGTGCAGGAGACCGGGAAGAGGAGGAGGAGGAGGAAGAATAAATAGAAGAAATCATTCTATTTACTTCTCAAATAGAATTAAAGGAGTTACCCTTCTAGTTTCCTAAAAGCAAAGTATTGCCAGGAGAAAATCTCCCAGGCCCTGAATTCCAGGGTCAAGTCCTGAGACCAAGGGATGGCCCCAGCTGAGAGGGGCGGGCTGGGCAACAAGGATGTTGTTAAGCATGCAACATTTAGCATCGGCCACCACTGCTTGGACGGTGTCATTAAATTGGAAAAAAGGTCCAACAAAAGAGAAAATAATTCTCTGGTTGGAAATGAACTTTTCCAAGCTCTAAGCTGAACAGAAGAAGGGGAAAGGCATATTTTTCCCAGCCCTGTTTTTAATGTCTTAGAAGCACTCTGCTTTTATGTTAAGTTGCACTCCAGCCAAAGAAAGTCTTCCAGAACAGTAGCTGCTTTGAAACAGCCTGCAGCAGTGAGGGACCCAAAGCTCACAATTATGCTGTGTAATCCAGTGTGTGTGTGTGTGTGTGTGTGTGTGATTTTCAAAGCCACACTCTCACTCTAAGGACAGCAGAGGTGGTCATCCAGACCCCATGTTTGCAAGTTACTGGCTGCCAGTTTGTGATACACACTCCCCACCACAGTGTCTTCTCAACACTTACAAGAGACCGTGCACCCCTGACAATTCAGCCAGAGGTTTGTGGCTATGGGGGGACAGAGGCCGTATCTTGCTCTGCCCCACATGGGTTGCAGCAGTGCCAAAAAAACTCAAAAACCAGCTAAAGCAAAACAACTTGATGTTTTGCAAAATCACTTCCAGTTTTGCTTCACCTTTATTATCTGCTGACTATCAGTCTGGAGTTTTGGTTTTGTATTGCTGTGGGAGGTTAAACGTCAGAGGTTACAATTAAGTCCCAACCACCACACTCTTGTGAGTAGATTTGTGGTGATCTGGGCAATTCCCTTCCCCTGCTTTTTTTTTTGGGGGGGGGGCCTGGACTTAAAATTGGCAGAAGGTTCCTTGAGGGTCTTTGGAAGTCCACAAGAAACAGGGTGGGCTGCATTTTTCCACCTCTGGATAGATCAATAGGACACTCCCTTGCCTGCATTTAGTAACTTTAAAAATGTTTCTTGAATGGAAATCAATGAAAAAGGAGGCTGATGGTTGAACAAAAGGCTTAGGCCATTTCCGCATGACACTCTTATAGCGCGATGATTCCACTTTCAACCTCCTATGGAATTCTGGGGTTTGCAATTCCGGGAGGGGATGGCTGGGCCTGCGTCCGCACTGGCCCCTCCCGGAATTGCAAACTCCAGGGTTCCATAGGAGGTTGAAAGTGGAATCATCGCGCTATAAGAGTGTCATGCGGAAATCTTCACGGAAATGCTCTGAATGAAGCAAAACCATTTTTTAAAAATAAAATCAAACCTATGGTTTCTGGAAGCAGCAGAACAAATGAGCTAGCAGATATATTTTGTGCCCATGATGGAATGAGAAATACAAGTTGAGTATCCCTTGTCCAGAAATTAAAAAATAAAAAAAACCTTTCCAAAATAGAAAGTTTTAGCCACCAGCTGCCTGTTTCTGCCTTTTGGGAGGTGGCTGTGCCACTCCTGCACGTTGGTCTCTCAGCTCCTCGTTCTCTCTCTGGCCTCACATCTCACAAATGAACAAGAGGTGAGGCTGGAGAGAAATGCAAAGATCTGTGAAATGGTGGGAATCCAAGCGCAGTGCTTGGCGCAAAGCAGAAGTTGCAATACTCCTGCGCATTCATTCACGATGAGATGTCCTGTACAGTACTGCATATTATGTATACGCAAACACAGAGATTCCGAAATCTGAAGAACATTTCCAAAATACAAAACACCTCTGGTCCTAAGGACTTTGGAAAAGGGATACTCAACCTATAGTTGTGCATGTTATTCTCTTTCATTGACAATCTTCCTCGTAGGCTACAAGGCTGTGCTTTGGCTGAAATCCCTGCCCCACGCAGAGCTCTCCCCGATGAACCCGAAATCAGAAGGGGGACGGATTCTGGCTCCTTACCTGGTCTTGGGGGAGCAGGAGAGCCACTCTTCATGTTTCTCGAAGGTGATCAAGTAGGAGGCGATCTCCTGAGGAGCAAAGAGAGAAAGGCCATGTCCGCACTAGGCTGTTGGAGCACGATGATTCCACTTTCAACATCCTATGGAATCCTGGGGTTTGCAGTTTCGGGAGGGGCCGGCTGGCCCCTTCTGAAACTGCAAACCCCAGGATTCCATAGGACGTTGAATGCAGAAATGGCTATAGTTTTAATATTCCCTAAACTGCCTAGAATCCCAATGCGGAAGAGATGGGAGATATATGAATAAAACAGCAACAACACTTCCACCGTCCTCCTTATTATTAACAATATCAAGTCTCTATACACACCTGATATGCTGGGAATGTCCAGAGCTTGAACACGCCACCTTTTTAGACTGCAGCTCCCACAATCCCCCAGCTGGCATGGCTGGAAGCTGTAGTCCAAATGGGTAATTTTCCCAGGCTCTGGGGAAAGCGAGTAAGACAAAACCAAGCAAGGGAGCATGTCATCAGAGGTGGGAATCCTCCAGTCCTTCTCCAGATTTGGCTCGACTGCAATTTCCAGCAGCCCCTATAGCCAGTGTTGAGAGGAATGCTGGGAGCTGCAGTCCATTTACGTATTTATTGAATTTCTATCCCACCTTTCCCCTAGACAGGAGAATAACTTCTGGAGGGTCCCAAGATTCCCACCTTGTGGGCAAACAGTGATTTCCCCTTCCTTATGCGGGGAATGCCTGCCTGAGAGAAACTTTGCACACCAGGGTTCAAATCCCCCCCTTTGCCACGGAGACCCTTGGGCAAGTCACAATCTCTCAGCCTCAGAGGAAGGCAAAGCCAAAGCCTTCTGAAGAAATGTTGCCAAGAAAACCCCATGAGAGGGTTGCCATAAGGCAGAAATAGGCTAGAACAATGGTTCTCATCCTTCCTAAGGCCGCGACCCTTTAATACAGTTCCTCATGTTATGGTGACCCCCAACCATAAAATTATTTATTTATTATTTACAATGCCTCCCCCTGCCGGCAAAGGCCACCTCGCCAGCCAGGAACGGGGGGCGGGCAGGGAGGGAAAGAGGACCCGCGTATCTCCCCCGGAAAAAAACTCCAAGAACCCCCCGGGCTCTGCTTCTGCTTCACTCTCATTTCCGCTAGCGGGGGCAGTGTGGGAAAAGTTTCCAGAGTATCGATCCTGGCCGGGGGGGAGGAATCCCAGTGCCTTTGTCTTTCGCGCACGGCGCAGCTCGTCCCCCCGGAAAAGCGCCGCCTTGCGGCCCCCCGGCCCTTCTGCAGCGCCCCCCTCCCTGGCGAGTGGGTCAGGGACCGTGGCAAGGAGGGGGCCTGCCCCCCTGTGCTGCCGCTGCCCCGCCCAAGCTGGCCCATCAGATGGGAGGTTCTCCCGGTAGCGGAGAAGGGGAGCGATTTCAGTCCCTTCTGAACAGGGGGCAGGAGGACGCGAGCGCACAGCTCGTGCTTGCGCACCACCACTCCTGCTGTGGCGATGCTGTGGCCGCACGCGCTTCCACCAAAGGGGGCAGGAGGACGCAAGCTCATGCTTGCGCACCACCACCAAGGAGGGAATGGAGCCTAAGACCATTGGAAATACGTATTTTCCTATGGTCTTAGGCGACCCCTGTGAAAGGGTCATTCGACCCCCAAAGGGGTCGTGACCCACAGGTTGAGAACCGCTGGGCTAGGCATTTACATTAGCATAAATCGACCATTATTTCCAAAAATGCATTTTCTTCATATTGACGCCTATAAAATACACTTTCACACACGGCTAAAGACCATTAAATGACAGGTGAGAAATGTTTTTATCCTTCCAGCTCTGGAGCAAAAGCCCTTTAGCAACAGGACGAACACACAGAATCCGACCCTGTCGACCACCACCCTGATGTTTTAACGATTAAAAGCTGTGATTCTCTCCTGGCGGATTTACTCGGTTCTATGAAGAAATGTGTGACTTCACGGATGGCTTTTGTTTTCTCACTGGCCAACCCCCCTGAGGGCATTGCAGTCACACACAGAAACCTTTGAAATAAATAAACGCATAGATAAAATAAGGGCCACTGCAGTATTTCTTTTGTGTGGCTATCCAGGTGTCCATCACACAGAACCCACAGACGGCACTTGGACTGCCGAGCTCAAACTGACTTGGAGGTGAAAAGCCACACGCGTGACATAGAGATGGGTGCCTGAGCATTCTGCTTTCCGTGGGGGTCTCTGTACTCGGTTGCACCGTCTTTCCCGAAAGCCGCCTTGCGGGGGGTGCCTTCCAAGGCAGAGTGCAAATGCTTAAAAGCATAAATAACGTGCTGTCAGATAAACTCCTTGTAACGTTATCCAAATGTTTTCCCTGACCACTCGGTATTTATAGAATGGCGTTTTTATTTGCCTGGGGCTTCCACAAGCTTTCTGTCGTTTGCAAGGCCGTAATCTTGGGTGGTAAGGATGGTAGGGTCTACAGACTGCCCCCCTGCCAGGGGCCAAGCAGGGCTGGGGGGGCTGGAGAGCCCCTCCACCTACCCACCTCGGAACTTTCCAAGTTCTTCACTTTCACTTTCCCTGGACTTCCCACAGTACCTGCTTTCCAAACAAGAATCCATTCCCTCTCCCTTGAAAGAGTCTTGTCCTCATCCCATGAGGTATGGGGCAAAAAAGCACTCTGCACATCCCCTGGAGGGCATTCATGTGTTTTAGGTGATTGTTGGGGCAAGACTTATTCAGAGGACTGTTTTGCTTCTGCCTTCCTCTGAAGGCTGAGAGAGCATGACTTCCCCCAGGTCACCCAGTGGGTTTCTATGGCTGAGTCAGGACTTGAATCTTGATCTCCAGAGTCATAGTCCCCAGAGTCAAGTAGGGATCACCAGCCAAATCAGGCAACAAAAAATTAAGAAGAAATGGGGAGGCATTAATAGTGAGGAGAGATACAGCAAAAGCAGTCAAAGGATATAATACAAAGTCTGACCGAATTATGGCCCTTTCCACGCGTGGGCAGAGAAACCCTAAGCCACGTGGAAATGGGGCTTACCTTAATCCGTCACCGCGTGGAGCAGCCCGTTTTGCCACTCCACACTCGGCGGCGTCCACGGTGTCCGGCAGCACCCAAAATGGCGGCTTTCGACTGGCAGAGGCTCTCTGCCAGTTGGAGAAGCTCGCCAGCCGGAAATCCCACCCCCTGCGCGATCTGCAGGCACGCCCTTGCGCACGCCTGCAGATCCATACCGGCGCTGTGACGGGGCTGGACGGGGCTGCACGCCCCGTGCCTTTTAAAAACCACAAAACAAGTGGTTTTCAAAAAGCACGGGGCGGCGCCACTTCCGGTTGCCCCTGCGTAGATTGGGGTGTGGAATTACTCTAAAGTAATCCACCCCAATCCACGTTACGGTGTAGACGACCTCTGCGGAGGTCGCTCTACACCATTTTTTTTAACCCCGTATGGAAAGGGCCTAAGTCAATAAGACTTCACGGAAAACGCATCAGTATAACCTTAATCCAAGTTTACACTCCAAGTACAGAGTCAGATGAAGAAGAAACTGAAAGATTCTGTGCAGGAGTCCAGGAGGGACTTGATCACACAGCAAAACAGGTCTTTTTGTTAATCATAGGCAACCTGAATGCAAAAGGAGTAAAGAGAGCAAAATCAAAGACCGTAGGAAAATTTGGCCCAGGAAAAAGAAATGAAGCAGGAGAGGAACGGGTTGAATTCTGCGAGGCCAACAGTTTGTTCATCGCAAAGACATCCTTCAAGAAACAGGGACAACGCCTGATGGCCGGTATAGAAATCAGACTACATAATAGGAAGCAGAAGATGGAGAAGCTCCGTTCCCTCCACAAAAACAAGACCAGGAGCAGATTGTAGGCCACGAAGTGTTAACATCAAAAATCAGAGTAAAGCTAAAGAAGAACACCTAGCCAACCACTGTGCCAAAACACAACCTGAACTTAGGATTGTCCATGTCTTCTTATTTCCAGTTCATATGTGTGGTAGGGAAAGCTAGAAGGAAGAAAATCAGCTCCTTGGAAATGTGGTGCTGAAGGAGAGCTCTATGGATACCCAGGTTGCCCAAAAGACAACTAAGGGGCTCCTAGAATAAATCAAGCCTGAACTCTCCCTGGCAGCCCAGATGACCAACTTGGGCTGCCGTACTTTGGCTGCATCATGACAAGACCTGACTCCCTGGAAAGGACAATAATGCTCGGTAAGGTAGGAGGCTGTCGGAAGAGAGAGAAACTGCGTCCCAGGTGGACAGACTCCATCCAGGAAGCCACCGTGGCTGCCCCGAGTCTGCGAGAAGTGAGCAGTGTGGCTGAAAACAGGGGAATTACAGAGGTCTCTCATCCGTAGGATCACCATAAGTTGGAGCTGACTTGATGGCAGTTAACAACAAAGAAGAAATGGCAAAGTTGACTTGGCAGCAAACAAGGACAACAACGGGAGCTGTGCCTGTGCACAAACAAATGGTGGGACAGCTGCCATGCCGGCCCACTGGCTAGCGCATGACGGCGCCTGGGAACTGGCCAACCCAGAACCTTGGTGGCAAACGTGGCCCAACCTAGGGGTGTTCCTACCAGCCACCCAAGGGATCACCTGCTGAGACCACTCACTGGATCCTTTTTGTAACCCATTTTTTAAAAAATACCAATAGCAAGGCGTAGCAGTGTTAAGGCAGTCTCTGGAATGCTTCCACAGCCGAGGGCTGGACGAGACAGAATAATTCTATTATTCTAAGTTGATTTGCTTTCTCTCACGCAGGTAGCTGGAGGGAGGTCCTCTGAGGCTTGCCTGTTGCTCCCCAGCCACCGGCGGTCCCTTTATTCCACCCAATCCAGAGCTGCAGAGACCCATCGTGGGCTACCTCTGCCTTCTAACTCATGTGGGCACTCAGTGGGGAAAGGTGAGAAAGAAATCAGATTCATTTATTGTTGAAAGTAAAGTCTAGGTTGTGTTGACCTGAAACTCCACACTGCTTACAATCGAAATGCCTTACACAGTTCAGGTCCAGGTATTCGGTCTGGCAGCATCTTCCTTTACAATTTCCATTTATTAATTTTAATACAAACATACTAATTCATATCTATAGGAAAAAGGGACAAAAAGGGGAATGAACTATATATAAACAATATACAGGTATAACTAAACTAAACTAGACTGAACTAAGACTCAGACATACTAGCAGAACCCTTTATTAAAAGACTGATCTACTACCCTGAATGCATCCTAACCAACTGAAACACTAAAGAACTCTGACCCCCCCATATAAACCAAAATTTAAAAGAAAAATCAATTAATGGCCATTTCCGCACTAGACTGTCATAGCGCTGTTATTCCACTTTCAACATCCTATGGAATCCTGGGATTTGCAGTTTCGGGAGGGGCCTTGCAAACCCCAGGATTCCATAGGATGTTGAAAGTGGAATAACAGCGCTATGACAGTCTAGTGCGGAAATGGCCATTATCCCACGTCCTATTCCACCATTACAGATCTTTGCACAATCAGTTTGCCAGAATTACAAATAATCATAACCATAGATTGTTACACCATTAGGGTTCTTATTGCTCAGAAAATCCATCAATGGGTTCCAGTCTTTCAAAACATGTCCACTCGGTCTGCCCTTTAAAATCCACGTCAGTTTTGCCACTTGGACAAGATCCACAACTTTTAACAGCCTGAGCAACTGGATCCTCCTCTGGGAGCTGGCCCAGGCTCTCAGTTCTTTGCTGGTGGGCCTCGCCCCGGTTCTGCTCACTTCCCAGGCACATCCGGGGGGGACTGTGCAACAAGGCATCTCTGGTGGCTGCTCCCAGTTTTTGGAATTCCCTTCTCAGGAAAGTTGGGATGGCTCCCTCCTTCCTCTCCTTCTCTCGGCAAGTGAAAACGTTCAATCCTGCAAGCGCTTTTCACAATGTGCTGTTTTACTTTTTAGTGGATTTGTTCAAACAGTTTCACTTCTTTGGTTTATTTACATTTTTGTTGTTTAGTATTAACAGTTTAGTTTAAATGCATCTTAACAATAATTTTTGTATGTTTTTATTTATTGGATTTATATCTCACCTCTCTTCCAAAATTTATTTCTTTGCATGTTCTTTGGTTTATTCAGTTTAGAAATACAAATAAAAGCTGTCTCAGTTTTGGGGAGCAAGGGGGAGATAATCAATAATAAAACAACAGCTTGTTTGGTCCGTTCTTAGCTTCAGAGCAGCTATTCTACCATGCTGCTGAAGTGCAGAACATGTAAGTCTATTGTGCACATGTCACACCTCTGGCATTGGTCCCTTCCTTCCCAAGACTGTGTACACACACGTCCCGAGGCAGACGTGTGAGTTCACAATCCTGTGTGAACAGAGATGCACAGTCACTTAGACGAGAGCCTCTTAGACTCCTTACGCAACTGCGTAACTTCTAGGCTTGATTACCACAATGCACTCCTCCTGGGGCTGCACTTGAAGACAACCTGGAAGCTTCAGCTAACGCAGAAAGCTGCTTCGTGGCTGCTATGACTCCTGGAAGGCGGACGGATATTTGCCCTGTTTTCTCCCAGGCTCCAGTTCAAGGTGCTGGTTTCAGCCTTTCACACTTTGCCTGCCCTGCGACCTTCGCATTTGGGCGCAGGATCCCAACGGAGGCCCAGTCGGCTGGTTCCCTGCACTCCCAGGCTCATTTGGTGGGAACAAGGGAGACGGGGCCTTCTCAGTGGCTGCTCCCAGGCCCTGGAACTCCCTCCCCAGGGAAGCCAGGGCGGTCCTGTCCTTGCTCTCCTTCCCTCGGTGGGCCAAAACATTCAGACTTCTACAAATAGACTACAGTTGGACTTTGCTGTTCCATTTTTAAGGTTTGTATATAGTCTTTTAATGCATTTTAATATTTTTAACGTGTCATGTTTTTAACTTCATGAACTCATTTTAAAAACTTTAACTTCATAAATTAATTTAAATGTTATCCTTGCATGAATGTTTTATATTGTTTCTAATTTGTATTGTTTCAAATACATTTTTTTCTGGGAAGAAATCATTACTTGTAATAATTCTGTACTGGAGCAAGGTTTGAATTTTGCAAATGCTCACGCATTTTTGAACTTTCTGCTGGTCAGTGTAAACAGGTTCTCCACACCCTACCTGTGGCAAAACAAACAGACAAACAAAAAAAATGCTCTTCTTGTCAAAGTGCCACGTCCTTGTTATTTAGTGGACGGAGGACGTTAGGATTTTTTGCCCACATCTGACCTTGTGGGATACCTAAAATTTCACTTTCAGGCAAACTGGATGCCTCTGGCAGAAGACGATGTGTGGGTTTTTCTCTTCTCCGCTACTTGCTGTCCTCTTTCCCATTATTTCCCCTTTTAAAGAACTGTTTTACTTCTAATCCATATTGTTTCTTTTGGTTTCCTCTCTCCCACTTCCGGTTTCCTGAAAGCACTATCTATTCCTGGAAAAGACCCAAGGCCGAGGCCCCACCCCTGGTGGCGTCACAAGAGCAGCCCCAGAGGATGTCATTAAGCACCATACAGTAAGCGTGAACTACTAAGTACACCGCCCAACCCAAAAGCCATCAAGTTTAATAAACAATGGAGATAGATACAAACACACATGCTTTCCAAGACCACGCTCTTGCCCTGAGACTTCTCCCTCTGCTCACTGAAACTCAGAGGAGACCTGGCAGTCCTGTTCGCTTCCCACTTTTTTATGTGACTTTTGCATCACGTGGAAGAAATGTTAAATGCACATATATGTATGAAAAACTGTTCTTTAATAAATAAATAAATATGCTTTTTAAAAATGTCATTATCTGCCTCAAGAGCCTTAAGACGGAGATTAAATTGATCCGACAGACAGGCAAGGATAGTGTGCACACACAGCCCACCTGCCTGCCCCCCAGCTCCCGTCATGGGTCAAGAGAGCCCCCTTCCTCCTCCTCCCACGTCTCCCCCAGCCTACCTCGTTGGTGTTCCACCGCAAGCGCTCCTTCGGCAGGGCTGGGCACTTGGGGACGCAATCCACAAGCTTCTTTGGCAGGAAGACCTTCAGGTGGTGGTTGTTTTCTGGAAGGAGAGGGAGCAGAGCGATTGTGGAAGCCGGCAGAGTGTGAATCCCACAACCAGGCCCCGGCACCGAGAAAGCCCTGCCCTGCCAAGTCACGCTGCAGAGCGATCCAGAGGCAGACCGGGTGCGACACCCACGCTTACAGCGTGGCAAAAGGAAAACCAGACCTCTCTGGGTCCTGTGGGGAGCTGGGCCAGAGGTGAGAGCCACAGGGCCCCCCCACACAGGTGGTCATCCATCCACCCAGGAAGACATGATGCAGGCCTGCCCCACCTTCTCAACATTTCCATCACCCCTGGGGTGCCGAGGAGGGGAGACAGAGCAAGCATCTTCTGCGAAACTTGGAAGGCAGGAGTGCTTCTGCACTGGCAAAAAAGGGGCCTCAGAGAATGGCCCGGGGGGTGGGGGGAGAGTCCAATGCTGAGTACACCCTCCCAAAATAGAAAGCCAGCTTAACAAAGAAGGAGCCAACCTAAGATACCTTCCTCTCCCACTTATGTGGGGCCCAGATCCACCTGTGAGGCCAAATGAGAGTTAGACCTGTTAAATCAAGGGGACTACAGTAGGCTCACACTTATGTTAGTTCTACGGATTTGATGGGTCTACTCTAACCAGAGCGATCGACCGATTCAGGCCTTTGGATTCTGCTTATCCATTCCTTTCTACTTGGAGGAAGTAACCTTAAGAGCATTAATCTGGAATCTGCCCCCACTGCAACCACGCTCCATTTCTTCAGCTGCTGAAGGGCAGGGCAGGGCTAGGACACTCTGCAACCACGTTGTTCCATTTTGACATTCTGTTCTGCCCCCTGGGCTCTGTCCGGGCCCTTGCACTGCCAACTCTCTTTTTCGAAAAGCCCATCCTCCGGTTTGTCCAGACCGCTTCTCTGTCCGGCAAAAGGGAGGCCCAAAGAACCAGGCATTTGCCAAGGAAGCTGCTCCCCCACCCCGTTCCTCTGACGTAGGTATTGTTCAGCTTGGACAATCTCTGAAGGTTCTTAACTGGCAAGTGTGTGAAAAAAAGAAAAGACTGTTAAAAAGTCCCATTATTCAGCAAATGCAATTTTCATTTAGCAAATGGGCTGGCAGCGGAAATCACAGCGCCAGGGTGACTCCTGCCAGCATGCGGGTCTCTGGCACGGAGTGACAGCCCGTGGGCCTAGGATTTACTTTGGGCAGGGACAGCCGTGGGTATGGTTTTAAAATGTTTCAAAATGTTGATAGCTTTTTAAATTGCACCCATGGCCAGAGAGGCACTCAAAGCAATGTTTACAATACGGAGAAAAATAACATTCATAAATCACAGGCACCCCAAAATCTCCCATAAACACAAACATCAGCAGTTGTTCTAGCCTGTTCTCTCTGCCTCCAATCTGCCGGATTCGTCATTCAGCCAAACAACTTCCAAACAGCATCTGGTGGCCCCACCAAAGGCCTCCCTGGGTAAAGAAATGTTTTCTCAGCACCAAAAGGGCACCAAAGGGAGTGGCAACCGGGCCAGCCTTCCCTGGGAGAGCAAGTGTGGATGCCATTCCGGGAAAGGTCCCATCCCCCTTCAGACCCACCCCTTCTCACGCCAGTCAAAAGCGCACAAAGAGCCACATAGAGGATGGATCCCCTCTTTGTCCAATGGAAAAAGAATAAAGTCAGTGAGGATCATAACCTCTGGCATCCCGACAACCTCTGGGCACCCATTCTCTGTGAGGAGCAGCTTAGGGAGCAGGGCGTGTTTAGAATGGAGATGCGAAGGGGACACAAGAGCCACGTTTAAACATTTGACGTTTAAACATTTAAACTGGAGCCAGCCTCTTTTCTGCTGCACCAGAGACTAGGACACAGAGCAATGGCTTCGGACTACAGGGAATGAAATTCCACCTAAACCTTAGGAAGAACTTCCGGAGAGTAAGAGCAGTTTGACAGTGGAATCCACTGTTGCCTCAATGGGGTTTGGTGGAGTCTCCTTCTTTGGGAGTTTTAAACAGAAGTGGGATGGCCGTCTGGCTGGTTGCCATCCCGCATGGCAGAAAAGGGTAGGACCGGATGGCCCTTGGGGTCTCTTCCAACCCTAGGATTCTACGATCGCTGGGCGGTGGCAAAAGGATGGGGAGGCCAGGACTTCTGGTTCCTTTGGGGGAAAAGGGGGACCAGAAATGAGCCTCCGTGATCCCCCGTTCCGTCCCCCTCCACCAGGGAGGGACGCAGGGCAGTGCCAAATCCTCTGGCCGACTCACCGGAGACCTCCGTGGTTTCCTTGTTCATCTTTGGGGCTTTGGGTGGCGACAGTTAGAGTTCTCGGCCTGGAGAGCTCGGATCAGGACGCCTGAGGAAAGGAGACAGACCTGGAAGGGGGGGGGCAGCAGAAGCGAGAAAAGGGGGCGTCAGAGGAGGAGGGGGAGAGAAACAGAACGCTCTTTTCACTCAATGGGCTGAACTGAACCGTTTCTTTAATTTTTTAAAAAAACATACAACAACCATTCCTTTTTCAGAGGCGCTGTGTTTTAATCTCTACCATCAGCCGCCTTGGGTCCCGCAGGAGGAGGAAGATGGAATATTCAATTAAAAAATAAGACACAACTGGGAGGAATAGAAGACCCTTCCTCCACGTGGGGAGGGGCCCAGGGACCCGCGCCCAAGGAGGCAACGCTGTCAATCTGCCGCCTCCTCACTTCCAGTTCAGTGCCCATAAGACCACCCTGCGTTTCCTCTCCTCCACTGCAAGACCCATCATCCCCACGCAGTCGGGGGAGGGCCGGGGGAGGGCTTCGTGGAGGCGGCTCCCCGCCTGCCTCTGGAGGGGGGTCCGGGCCCCTCCGCTCCCTAACTCCGGTCCTCCTCTCAGTCTTTGGATCGGTCGGGCCGGATGACATTTTCCAAGTCCCACCGGGCTCGCTCGACCGCAGCTCCCAGCAGCCCCAGACAGTCCGGCCCAGGGTAAGGGCCGCATCCCCAGAGGCCCACCCCGGCCGACGGGCCCCCGCTCGCCCCAGCCCGAGTCTTCCTCGTAAACCGCTGGGCGACTCGCTACCGACGCATCCTATCCTCCAGAGGCGGCGGACTCCATCTCCCAGAACCCTCCGCGGCCCGCGCTCGCCGGCCGGAGAGAGGGGCTCCTGGGAGTTGGAGTCTTGAGCCTCCGGAGGGCCAGGGGCTCGGGGACCGCCGGCGCCGCCTCCGCCCGGCTCCATCCCCGCCTGGCCGGCGCATCCCTCCCTCCCTCCCTCCCTGCCTCCCTCGCTGCTCGGCCGCTGCCCGCATCCCGAGTGGTACCCGGAGGGCCGCGCCGGCGCCGCGCCACACCCCAGGGCCGGGCCGGCGGGCCCCCCCGGAGACGCCCTCGGGGCCCGCCCGGGAGCCCCCCGCCCCGCAGCCAGGGCAGGGCCGTCCCCCCACCGAGAGGCATGTATGGGAGGGGGCCGATCCGCGCGCAGAGAAGGGGCGCCAACCGGAGGACCGCTCCTCACGCAGCCCCCCAGCCTGCCGGTTCCCCCCGCAACCTTCGGGCGCCCCCACCCAGGGACGCCCCGCCCCCACCTCCAGACCCCCAGCCCCGGGGTCGACCTCGCAGCCGGGGGGAGGAGGAGGAGGAGGAGGCCGCCCCCCGCCCGCCCGCCCTGCCTCCCCTCCCTCCCCCCGCGCCGGTGGGGCCCCCGCCCGCCCCCGCCGGGAGCTCCGCGGCCCCCCCGCCGTCCCAGCGACGGGAGAGACGGAAGGAGGCCGGGACCGCCGCCGCCCCGCGCGCCCCCGCCCAGCCCCCGGTCCCCGCGAGCGCCGCACCTGCTGCTGCCGTCGCCGCTCGGCCGGTGCCGCCGCCTCTTCCTCCTCCGCCACCGCCGCCTCCGCCACCGCCGCCGCCCCGGCCGTCGCGGCCGCCGCTGCCCCCCGCCGCCATTCTCCCCGAGGCCGCCGCGCCGGCGGCGGGGGCGGCAGCCGGGACCCGCTCAGCACCGGGGGGGGCGGCGGAGTCGGGGGGCTGCCGGTGCCGGTGGGGTGCGGGGGAAGCGGCGGCGGCTCCCTGCCTCCCTCGCTCGGCCCCCGCCCGCCTGCCTCGCCTCGCCTTCCTCCGCTTCGCTTCCTTCCTTCCTTCCCCGCTCCGGCTCGGTTCCCCCTCCCCGCCCGCCGCGCGCTCCGCCCCGCAAGCCCCGGCGGCGTCTGAGCTCAGCGCGCAGAGGGGGCGGGCGCTCCGGGGGCGCCGGCCGGCCGGCGGGCCGACTGGCGGGACGCCCGGGGAGGCGGAGGAGGAGGCGGGACGGACTCGACCCGAGGGCCGCCCCGCCCCCTCCCTCCCTCCCTCCGTCCGCTACGGGGGCCTCTCCCCAGGAGAGGGTTCGGCCGAGCGAAGGTGCGTGCGAGCGGCCCGACTCCTCCCCCTCCCCCTCCCCCTCCCCGCAGCAGCCCCCCTCTCCGAAAAGGGGACCGGGAGGGGCCGGCGGGAGGCCAGGCCAGGCGAGGCCGCTCCTCCTCCTCCTCCTCCTCTGGCGGCGGCGGCTGGGGCTGGTGAGAAGATGCGGGCGTGGGAATCCGCCGGAAAATTTTCCCACGCTGCCTCCAGCCGGCCTCCCCCGCGCGGCCCGGGCCCGCCGAGCTGGACTCCCGGCCGCCCAGGCCTCCCGAGCGCGCCGCCTTCCCGGGAGGACCCCCGCTGAAAGAGTGCGGGAGAAGCCCCCCGGGCGAGGTGGGAATGATGGGGGGGTATGTTGGGAGGGGTGTTCCCTCCCCCGTCGCTCCTCAGGACGGAGGCGCCCCCGAGCCAGGTTTCCTTTTCAATTAAAGCACCCCCTCGCCTCCCCCACGGCTGCGCCCACGCACTGCTGCCCACGAGGAGGGGGCAGCTGTGCTGCATTGGGGGGGAGGGGGAAGCGGCGCAGCCCCCTCAAGGTCACTTGGCGCCCCTGCGCAGGGGTCGCTCTCTGATCACACGGTCTGGTGCGGGTCCTACGAGTCTCGGCCAGGAGAGGCTGCGGTGCCCCGCCAAACTACAAATCCCGAGGTTCCGTTAGGCGCCGCGGCTGTGACAGAAGCGCTCACCCCCTCTCAGCCCCAGAAAACCCCGTAACAGGGTCGCCTTGCGCGGGAAGACAGCCCGAAGGGGCGCCGCAAGGGAGGCGGGGGGAGGGCGCTCGGTGAAAGAGTTCAGCTGGAAGCTCCGCGGATGTCGTCTCCCTCGTGAAATGTGGACCCCCCTTTTCCTCCTGAAATGCAAGGGAGGCGATGTTCTTGCCTGCCTTCAAGCTTTTTCCCACCTATGGCAATCCTCAGGCGGACCTTTCACGGGTTTTCCTGGCAAGGTTTGCCCGGAGGGGATTTGCCTCCTGAGAGGGTATGACTTGGCCAAGCGGGGGGGGGGGTCCGTGGCTGAGCAATGGGGATTTTGACCCCGATCTCCAGAGTCCAAGACCGACGCTCAAACCACTACCCCTTGCAGGCTCTCAAGTGAGCAACAAACTTGCTCAGATACAAAGAAATACAGGACATGTGCATGTGGAAACCGCGGGGACCAAAACGTCCCAAAAGAAGATCCAAGGGGGTGGAAGAGGGACTTCAACCCACCTGCCCACAGGTGCAAAACTCAGAAAGCACACCGAGCCAGACGCGCCCTGATCCCAATGAAACCACTGACATCAGGGAGCACGGCTGGCCGAGTCGCACTCTCTCAGCCTCAGAAGAAGGCAAAGGCAATCCCTCCCCCCAGTGGTTGTTTCGTCTGAGGGTGGCCATGTCAGAAATGACCCAAAGGCACAGAACAACAATAGGAGGAGTACAGACAGTTTTTAGTAGTCATAAATTAATTCTGATTGAGGCCTATGATTATTTATAAAAAAAGTTATTTTTACGTTTTCATTACTTATGAGTAGTGATTTTTACTGACCACTCTGTATGCCTTTACTGGTGTTTCACTGTTTGCCTTGGTTTGCTTTGGTGGTCCAGGAACACCTGAGGCTAAAAGAAGCTCTCTCCAGTCTTCCCAATAAAAGGACCCCGGGACTCTGTTGGCGCTGGTATTTTCCTGGTGAGCTCCTCCTCCTCCTCCTCCTCCCTGTTGCTGCAGTTACTGCCATCAGGTTGGCTTTGTCTTCTGCTGCCCCTCTGAAGGAGAGACCTCTCTGAAGGCCCCCCAGACATCCCCAGCCCTGCTCAGGTCTTGCAACGCCAGGGCGGGCGCTGAGCCTTCCTTGACGGAGTCTTTCCCTCGTAGTGTGGTCTCCTTCTTTTCCTCTGGCCTTCCTCTTTCCCCAGCATTATTGTCCTTTCCACAGAGTCCGGTCCTCTTGTGATCTGTCCAAAGCCCCACAGCCACAGCCGAGCCATTTTGGCTGCTGAGGAGAGTTCAGGCGCGATGGGCTCTCGGATGGAACCTGTGGGCGTCTTCAGTCCCCAGAGACTTTCTTCTTATTTGTAGTTGAGCTGCCTTTGAATGAGAGGCCTCCCGGAGCCCCCGATGCGCTCAGCCTGGCGCAGATCTTGAGGACTCAGGTGCTTGCCTGTCCTGTGGGCTTCCCCTTCTGGCTTCCCATTTGCCCCCTGTTGTTGTCGTACAACGGCCTTATAGTTTAGTCATTTGGGCTTCTAGGGAGGACTCCACCTTGCTTGTTCCCAAATCAATGTGGTAGATGGGGAGTGAGTGGGAGGGAAGTGAAAGGGCATCATCTTCTCTTCCTCCTTAAGGAGACAAATAGAACTGGCAGGCAAAAACTGCAGCTGTTTTTCAAATATAGTAAAAAAATAAGCAATGACATTTCAACAAGAGCCATTTCACTTTGCATTTAATAAACAGCTGAAACTTTAACATAACAGCAGAACCTTTGTTTCTACTTCCTACCTCTGAACCCAGATGTAGAACATTTTATTTCACATTAACATTAATGCAAATTTATGTTAACAGAACACACAGCTGTTTCAACGGATTCTTCCTTTCTGTGATAACAAGGTGGCAGCTAAACACTGGGACGTGGTGGACAGCAGGACATGGGGGGCTTGGCCTGGGAGAATCTGAAAGAGAACCAGTGGCTCCCCCAGCTCCCGGCCCAGGCAAGAGCTAAAATACAAAACCTTCCCTGAGGAAAGCTGTCTGCATTTTGGGGCAGGAGAGCGGGGAATGCAGACAATATATTTTGAAGCAGGAGGTGGGAACCATGCAGCTCTTCAGGTGTGGCTGAACACAGTTCCCAGCATTCCTCTCCACCGGCCATACTGGCTATGGCTGCTGGGAGCTGCAGTCCCCATGGCTCCCACCCGTTTCAAAGGCACTAAGAACAACTCCTCAAAGGCCCATAAAGATGATTTTTGCTGGAGTCTTCATCTCAATTTTTAATATAGTCCACCACAAGCCACCCTGGACACAGGGCTCTGTTGTGCTGGTTCTTAATGGTTTCAGAGTGATGCTTTTTTTTCCTGGAGGGGGTGCTTTCTGGGTGAGTATGAAGGCACTCCGGTCCTTCTAAGCCTTGTGAGCCTCTTGGAATTAATCTCCCCTCCACATGGGCAACAATTTGCTCTCAGAAAGAAGAGGTCGAATGTCTAAGGTAACTTTGCTCTGAAGCCACTTCCGCTCCTTTTGGCTCTGATGTCAGGCTGGTTGATTTTCACGCAACTCAAGAGAGTCTTTAAAGCAAAGCCCAGGTCAGATTCAGAAGTATTTTGACCATCAGCTCTTGGGGGTGAAAAGGAAGGAGTCTGGGACCATTTAGTGGGAGGGGGACGCTTCTGGCACCCCAAGTGTGGAAGACAGAGGAACGTGCAGATCACTGCTGTGCTTTCTGCCATGACTCTTGTTAGACTGGCCTTCCTGTGTGTGTGTGTGTGTCTGTGTGTGGAGGGGGGATGCAGATGGACATCCAAGCCCTGGGGTCTTTTGTCACATTCAGGAATAGAAAGACATTGAGCTCTGAAGGAGTGGGGAGGGGGGCCAGGAGGGGGTTGATGGTTCCTGCTAAAAAGCCAAGGATTGGTTTGCGGGGGGGGGCACAGAGGTACCTGAAAGAGATGAGGCCATATTATTATTATTATTTTGCTTACGTCATCCCACTATAACACTACATATTAATCCAAGGGCTCTGGAATTGGCATCTGATTGCTGAGAGCTGCTGATTCCAGGGCAGTGGCAGTTCTCTGGGGGGGCCTTTCTCTCTTGCCAAACAAAGGTTTGATAACACACTTACATTGGGGAGGGAGGGAGGGAGGGAAGGAGGGAAGGGGGAATGCCAAAACCCATGCCAGGCAGCCCCCTCTTCTCTCCTGCTGGTACCTTATTACTATGGAAACACTCTGAACTTTCCCCTGGCACCAGCTTCCTTCTCTCCTGCCTCCCTCTCTCCTTTTCTCTTTTTCACAGCCCACGGTCAAAGCTTTACTGCCAGCACAAAGAGGAAGAAAGTGTGTAAGAGAGAGAAGATGTACAAAAACCAAAAGTCCACACTGTTTGTTCCAAAAAATAACACAAACTAGAAGAGAATGGGGCAACAGTAGCAGGTAGGACTCGAATAGGGCTGATCTCCCCTTGAGAGAGGGGGACTGACAGAGAATGGGGGAGAGAGAGAAAGAGAGAGAATATGTACACATCTACACATGTACTCATCTGATTTTCCCCACACCTATCCCTCCTCCTGCATCTGCAGGCATGGGCAAAGAGCATCCTACCATCTCTCTCCCGCCGGGCAGACTTTAAAAGAAAGGGTTTCCTAGGAATCAGCTGCTGTCCTGCCATGGCTCTCCTCATTCCTCAGACTGCAGCTTGAACCCCCAAAAGTCCTCCTCCTGCTCGGGCTGGCACACTGCTGCCCGTGGAGCCCTCTCTTGCGTGGCCATAGTGTAGGACAGAATGGGGCTTCCTTGAGTGATCTCTAGCTGCTCCCTTGCAGTGGGGTTCCACTCAGGGTAGAGGAGCTGAAATGAGAATTTTAGACATGGTCAGGGAAGGTTTTCCTTGTTCCCTCAAGATAGTAGAACTTGGTACCCTCTAGCAAAATGGTTGAGCAGTCAAAGAAAGGTATTCATCTGACCATGATGCATTATGCCTACTGCGTGAAATTCAGTGTTCCCAGCTCTGAGAGAACCCGTTTGTCCCAAAGCCCCATCTTCTACTTGGACTTGGCTGCTCCTCTTGTGATGGGTGCCTCTGACCCAAAATTCCCTTTTGTTTCTCTGATTTCCCTACATGAAAAGGCACGCAAGGCAATCAGACACGCATTCTAGACTTCAAGAAAGCTGATTTCAGTAAACTTAGGGAAATACTGGGAGTGATCCCATGCTTAGGAATACTAAAACAGAAGGGAGTTTCTGATGAGAGTTTCTTAAAAGTGAGAAACTAAAGGCACAAATTCTAACAATTCCAAGGAGGAGGAAAAATGAGAGGTGTTTAAAAAATCCAGGATGTATGTCTAAAGAAAAGTCAGAAAAGCCAAAGCACAGAATGAGCTCAAGATTGGCAGAGAGGCTAAAAACAACCAGAAAGGCCTTTTTGGTTATGTCCACAGCAAAAGGAAGAACAAGGAAATGGCAGGGCCTCTGTGTGGAGAGAATGGTAAAATGCCAGCAGAGAAAAGGCAGAACTACTCGACACCTTCCTTGCCCTCCTCTTCTCCCAAAAGGACAACAATGCTCTACCTGGAGAAAATGGAGCAGATGATGTGGGAGGGGAAATGCAACACAGTATAGGTAGAGAGGTAGTACAGGGAATACCTGGCTACTCTAATTGAATTCAGGGCTCCAGGACCAGATGAACTACATCCAGGGGTGTTAAAAGAATGTGAAGAAGCAATCTCAGAACTCCAGCAACCATCTTTGAGAATTCCTGGAGAGTGGAAGAAGTCCCAGCAGACCGAAGGAGGGCAAATATTGTCCCCGTCTCAAAGGGAGAGAAAAGAAAGGACCCAAACAATCACCAGCCAGTCAGCCTGACATCAATACCTGGAAATGTCCTGGAGCAGATCATCAAACAGTCTATAAATCTAAGTTTTTACAGACTGTTTATCACTGATCACTAAATCACTGATCACTAAAATTCAACATGAGTTTCTCAAAAACAAGTCATGCCAGACTAATCATATCTCTTTTTTTTTATATAGTTACTAGCTTGATAGATGAAAGGAATGCTATGTACGTAGTGTATCTTGACGTCAGTTGGGCCTGTGACAAGGTTCCCCATGATATTCCTGTGAATAAGCTAGTAAAATGTGGGTTAGACAAAGCTACTGTTAGGTGGATTTGTAACTGGTTGACGACTGAACACAAAGGGTGCTCCTCACCAATGGCTCCTCTTCATCCTGGAAAGTAGTGACGAATAGGGTACCACAAGGTTCTGTCCTGGGCCTAGTGCTATTCAACATCTTCATCAATGATTGGGATGATGAGGGAAGTAACAGTACCACTCTACTCTGCTTTGTGCCCAGTTCTGGGCACCACAGTTCGGGAAGGATAATGACAGGCTGGAACATGTCCAGAGGAGAGTGACCAAAATGGTAGAAGGCCTGGAAACCATGAAGCGCTACAAGGAGGGGTTTAGGGAGCTGGGTATGTTTAGCCTGGAGAAGAGAAGGTGAAGAGGGACATGACAGTTATGTTTAAATGTTTGAAGGGATGTCACATGGAGGATAGGGCAAGCCTCTTTTCTGCTGCTCCAGAGACTAAGCCATGGAGCGATGGCTTTGAACTTCAGGAAAAGAGATTCCATCTAAAGGTTACAAAGAACTTCCTGATGATAAGAGCATTTTGGCAGTGAAATGCGTTGCCTGGGAGTGTGGTGCAGTCTCTTTCTTTGGAGGTTTTTAAACAGAGGCTGGATGACCCTCTGTCACAGGGAGTGCTTTGATGGTATATTCCTGCATAGCAGAATGGGGTTGGACTAGATGGCCTTGGGGGGTCTGTTCCAACTCTACAATGATTCTAAGGCCCCTCCAGACGAGCCTCATAAGATACCTTGCTGGTGTTGTTTTGTACTCCAGATTTTGTGCATCTGTTTCCATAACCAACTATCAATTTTCTCACCCTTGTGGGAGCTGGGTGTGAGTTGGAAAGGAACATTATCTGCCAGGTAGAGAAGACACACCCTTTGCACACAGAAGGTCTCAGGTTCAGCTCCCGGTTATCTCTCACTTAGATGCCCTGCCACGTGCAGGTGTGGTGGAAGGGGCAGGGAACCTGGCCCAGACCCTGAAGAGCCACTGCCAGTTGATAGCTGGGCCTTTGGCATAAAGCAGCTCATGGGTGCAGAAGCGGCTCTTGTGACTGCTCCTGACCTCCTTCTAAAGCCTGGCATCTAGATAGCAGGAGAGAAAGTGATGGAGTGATGAAGGCTGTCAGGTCACAACCATTCCAGACTCTGAGACTGAGCACCAAAAACCAAGATCTGGGGATGACCCTTTGGAGGTCTCCAGATTGACAGAAGTAACAGTACCACACTATTTTTCTTTGGCCAGACCTTACTTTGAATGCTGTGTCCAGTTTTGGGCACCACAATTCAAGAAGGATATTGACAAGCTGGAACGTGTCCAGAGAAGGATGGTCCCAAAGGGCCAACAGTTTGGAAACCAAGTGTTATGAGGAACAACTGAGGGTTCTGGATATGTTTAGCGTGAAGAAGAGAAAGTGGAGAGGTGACACAATAGCTGCCTTTAAACATCTGAAGGGATGATGTGTAGAAGGTGGAGGGGACATGTTTCCTGATGCTCCAGAGACTAGGACGCAAGCTCAAAAATTCAAATGCCAAGAAAAGAGATGCAACCTAAACACGAGAAAGTTCATGACTAAGAGCTGTTTGACATTGGAACGGCTCCCCCAGAGATCAGGGGACTCTCTGTCTTTGGAGGTCTCCAGAGGTTGAATGGGCATCTTAAGGCAGTGTTTTATCTGCATATTCCTACATGGCGGAATGCGGCTGGACTAGGTGGCCCTCGTGGTCCCTTCCAGCTCTGGATTCCATGATTCATTGCCACAGTGGGGTGGTCCCTGGTGATGTCATTCAGCATCACGCATTAAGCATTAAGCATCAGGCTCCCCGCTGCTGCACCAAGGATGCCGTTCACATCAAGAACACCAAACGACATGCGGAAAAGATATACACACGCACTTCTAAAGGCAGTTCTTTCACCCTGAGATTCCTCCTGCTCACCCTGAGGATCAGAGAAGAGGGGCCAGGTCCTGAGTTCGGGCCCCCCCAGCTCTGGTCCTGACTGTTTAGCAATACCGAACAGGTGGCAGCTGACAGGCAGCCTTCCCTCCGTGGCCTGTGGGGTAGGGAGGACTCAGCCTGCTGTGTTCCTGTTCATAAAGTCCTTGTTTACCTGTGCTTTACAGCGTCTGTCCACAACCGAGTGCTCTTCATACAGGTGGGGGGACGCTGGCATGCAGATCGGGGTTGGTGGGCCTTCACGGAGCACTGCGTTTGCCAGCGGGCCAGCAGCATCTTCTCCTTCACAGAATGACCGGGGTACGCACAGGCCCCATGTGGCCTTCTTCAGCCTTGAAACAGAGAGCAAGTGTGGCAGTTGAGAAGGCAGCAATGCTGACATTTAAGGCTTTTCCAGATTTCTTTTTTTTCATGTGTGTGTGTTTCCTAAACCAGAATTGCTGCTTGGTTATTATTACTCAGCTGAGGTTGGCATGTTTCCTCAAGGGAGGGCCTTCTGTTGCAAGAAAACATATTCCCAGCATTCAAAGTGAAATATTTTGTTCCTCAGCCCAGCCACTGCATCTGTTGCAGCCATGAATGCTTATGTGTACAAGCACCAGGGGCGCTCTACTAATTTATTTAAAATAAGTGTATGCCACTCTGCCATGGAAAGTCCCTGGGTGACCTTGGGCAAGTCTCACTCTTCCCTCAGCAGCCTGAGAGGAAGGCCGTGATGGTGGCAAGTCTTTTCCTCGCAAGTTCTGCCAGGAGAACCCCGGTCACCATACATCGGAGTCAACCTGAAGGCAGAGAGCAGCAACAGGCAGGCTGCCCTTCAGTGGAGGTTTCCATGGTGATTTACACCTGCCCACACCAAGACACAATGCGTACATGAAACAGAATACCCACTATCGCGTCAGCTCTGATGTGACTGAGGATAATTTCTCTTTTCGTATCTGCACTGATTTGTGTACTTCCCAACATGAAAATAAATCTTTAATCTCAATACTACTGCCATGCAGTTTGCTTCTGCGCAAGTGCAGCTGGAGTCTGGACCTTTTAAAGGACAGAAAGCTGTAGATTGGCAGAGTGGCTCATTCCCGCCGCCTCCTTTGACCTTGGAGCTGGACGATGCAGAACGTGGGAAGGATATGGACCCTGTGTGCCTGAGGGCCCTTTCGCACCACACCGTTGTAACACTGGTCTTTCCCGCACTAGCCTGTTATAGCGCGATGATTTCACTTTCAACATCCTATGGAATCCTGGCCCCTCCCAAAACTGCAAACCCCAGGATTCCATAGGATGTTGAAAGTGGAATCATCGCGCTATAACAGGCTAGTGCGGAAAAGGCCACTGTGATTCTACTTTCGCTATATAGTTGCCATGGTTGCAGCCTATGGGACCCTGGGATTTGTAGTTTGGTGAGGCACTAGAGCTCTCTGGCCCAAAATTCTAACTGCCCCTCCCTAAACTGCCAGGATTCCACTGAATGGACACCCGGCAGCTAAAGTGGAATCATAGCGCTTTAATTTTGTCATGCAAAAGGGCCCCAAGGTCCCAAAGAGATGATACTGCCAGCCAGAGTTGACAATACAGTCTGGACGGACCCACAGACTGCTCTGTTAGAAGACAAAGCCCTGTGAGTGTGTCCTTATGAGCTGCACTGGCCTCCATTTAGCAAACAGTGTTCTCCCTAAAAATATTTTAGATTTTTAGGCTTTTGAAAGCTTTTCCCTTTCTCAGACCCGAACCACTGGGGTTGTTTTCCTAGAGAGAACAGGATCTTCACAGAGAGCCAGCATTGGGGGGGGGGTGTTTTAATGTTGGACTACAGCTCCAGAGAATAGAGTTTGAATCCCTGCTCAGCCCTGGAAACCCACTGGGGGACCTTGGGCAAGTCACACTCTCTCATCCTCAGCGGAAGACAAAGGCAAACCTCCTCTGAAGAAATCTTGTCATCAAAGCTCCATGATAGGTTCACCTTAGCATCCCCACAAATTGCAAATGACTGGGAGGCACCCAACAACAGGATCTGTATACCTGAGGCAGCATGGGACCTGTGGTCCTCAAAAGTAAAGGTCACAGGCTCTTGCTGAAGCACTGCATGTTGGGAGATCCAGTCTGAAAGCAACACAGGAGACTGCAGGACTTAAAGAGGAAAGATCGGAGTCACTGCTGCCTCTGAAATCCCTGGTTGCCAGCAAATATTATTTGGCCGTGACCCAGCTCTAAGCAATGTTTCCTTGATGACCATCATCTAATTCCCCAGGAAGAACATGCCAGTCAGTTTTCTGTCCCCTTCTACACATACATTTTCTGAGGCAGTGCATACAAAAAATGAAGGTAGCTGTGTGGGCCAAAGGTAAGAATTCCAAAGTGGAAGAAACAAACAAAAGTGGATCCTCCATCTCAAGAGAATCCATGTGCTCTGCAGCAAAGGAGCAAAGCTGGGTCGGACCCCTTGGAACTGCAGGGCCACCTGCCTGTGAGAGATTCCAATCGCTTTTAGTAGATGGGGAATTGTCAGGGACGGTGGTGTGCATGAAGTCTGGGTGCATGGCCTTAGGACTGAGCTTTGCTCTCCACTGTTCTTCAGCCTGGACTGAAGCAAACCGCTTAAGCCTGTTATAGGACTCTCCCAGGCTGGTCTAAAGAAGCGTGAGGTCTCTATAAGCTCCTTGGGTTTTGCTGGCTGCTGACCCTCCTCTGTCCATTTGTTTCATGTAAGTGGAAAATTTGGAGAGGCAGTACCCACATTTCGCCCTTCTGCAGCAATGGTGCGTTGGGAAGTGACAGATAAATGCTTCAAATAAATGAATATACGTACATAACATGCATCAACCGGGAACAACAAGCATGGTCCAGATGTTGCCAGCATCTGTAGGCAGACCAGCAGAGGGACAGAGGAGAGGGTCATGCACTGGTTGGATCAGGGGACGGGTGGGAGGGGGACAGCCATATTAACCCATTGCTGGAAAGGCAACAAAGAATCTTGTGGCACTAGATAAGCTGGCATTTCATGTGAGGGCCAGAATTCTTATTATGGGAGGGCAATGGACATTTTAAAACAGAAGTTGGATGGTCCATCTCTCATGGTGTTTTAATTGTGGATTTTCTGCACTGGCTAAAGAGGGTTGGACTAGAGGCCCCTTGGGCTTCCTTCCTGGCTGCATATGATTAAACTGTGTGTGTGTGCGCGTGTGCGTGCGTGTGTGCATGCGCGTGTGCCGGGTTTTAAACTCCCCATTCATTGCAAGAGGTGCCTACTCATCAATGCTGCTCTGTCTTCTCTTCAGCTCCTCCAGATGATAAAAAACCGAAAAAGCTCTGGCATTCTTGAGCCCCTTCCTCCTCAGCCCCCTTTTCTTCCTCCGGCAGAGCTCCTTGGGGGACGGGAGCGGTGAGAGAGCTGGAATCTCCGGCCAGGGAAGAGGGCCCGACTCCACTTCACCCCTAGCTCTTTGCACCACATGGCCAGCCATCTGAAGGATAAAGACCAAGAGGTTGGCACTGAATCACAAACTGGTTTTGATTGCCACAAGGATGCGATGATGATGGTGGTGGTGGTGGCGGCGGCGGCAGCAGCAAACATTGGCCAAGCTGGATTTACTTTTTATTTACCCCTCCCTTATCAGAGTGAGAAAATGTGTGGGTCCTTTCTGAAAGTAAGAAAGTCTGATGTGACCCGTCTGCGCCTTGTCCTGGAAATCTAAACCAGCTATGCACTTTTTTCCGAATGAGAAGTGTCATTTCTTCTCCAAATGCCCATTTGCACAGCAAAAAACTCATCCTCACCCTCTTGTATTGAAGGGGACTGTGGGGGCCTTGAGCCACCGGGAGAGCTTTAGGTGAGGCTCAGTGTGGCCTCATGGATGCAAGGGGGCCCAGAGACTGCCTTTGGGGATGCCAGCAGCAGTGGAAGGGAAAACTAAAGCATTTTGGGTTTGTCTGAAGGAAACACGGCCACAATGACAAGATGATTACTGGTCCTCTAAGGTCTTCACTCTCCTTATCCTATTTCCCAGATTCTTTGGCTTATGAAGAGTTTCCTTTCTGAGCATGTAAGAAGGAGAGGGGGAGTCCTCGGAGTGTAGTGGAGTCTCCTTCTTTGGAGGTTTTTAAGCAGAGGCTGGATGGCCGTCTGTCGGGAGTGCTTTGAGGGTGTTCCTGCATGGCAGAAGGGGGTTGGACTGGATGGCCCCTGGGGTCTCTTCCAACTCTACATTTCTATGATTCTATGATTCTATGACAACCCCTCCTTCTATGTGGTGCTCCCTCTTCACCTCGTTTTCATTATCTCCCCTGCTTCCTTCCCCCATGTCTGTGAAGCCAGGGTACATATTAGTCTTCCCCAACGTTGTGCCCTACAGATGCACTGGACTACAACCCCCATCATCCCTAGCCAAGTTAGCTGGGAGATGTTGGTGTATGTTGTGAGCACTTGCAGGGGACACGGGAGGGGCTGCAAGATTAGGTTCCCTGACATGAGACCCCCCGCTGTCCCTTTGTGCAGGTTTTATTCTGGGGCAGGAGGAGTGAGAGGGTGAGGGGTCCTTGATGCATTTGCTAAACTGTCAGCCCTCAGCCTAAGAGCTCAGCTCCACTCAGCCACAAGCATCCCTAATTAGCAACCATCAGTGAGCTAAGTGTGGAGAAATCATAACAGCTTCAAGATATGCACCAGGCTGAAAGTCAGAAGATAATTAATCTGGAGGAGCAAAGGGAGGAGGGGAAAAACCAAAACAGCTCCACTCATCTCTCCGAGATCAGAAAAGTATTTTTATTTCCACCTGCAAGAATCCTCTGCAAGAGAATTCATTTGCTTTAAGGGGGAGGGAGGAGTGGCAATCCAGGAAACCTGTTCTGATATAGAAGAAGATGGGCATCTTCTAAATCTATAAATATCCTGATTATCCACAGCTGGTGCAGGGCAGAAAATGGCGGTAGCGGCGGGAGGAACCACCTTACCTCCTACCTCCCAAAAAACATCTGCAAATTGGAATTCATTTCCTAATCAAACCAAATCCACACCTGATTTATGCCAGATGAAGGGCCTAGAGCAAGGTTTGCCAAAAAACCACTTCATGGTAAAATACAGGATATACAGCTAGTATTGGTATATAACATAGAACTACGGTAGTAGAACTGATCATACCCAGAGATGTGGCCCTTTGCCAGTTTGTCTGATCCAGAGCTTGGAAAACTTACTTCTTTTTGGACTGTAAATTCCTGCATTCCACAGTCAGCACGGCCAGACCGTGCCCCTGTGGTGAAGGATGTGTGGTGACATTGTCGGGCATGGTGTGAGTGTGTGCATGCTGTGAGCACATCCTCCCCACCTCCACTCCTCATGAGTTCGTTGGCTTCTTCCATGCGTGGGCAGTATGTGGGCGTTGTTGACGCTGGCACAGTCCCAACAGGTGGGCACCACTTGATGCTCTTTCCAGAGACACTGGAGAGATATGTCTGCTTTTTTAATGCCATTTTCTGGTTTTCTGAGCAGTGTGTTGTCTGTTGCCAACCTGAACTGAGAGTGAAGGAAATGGAAAATTGAAAATGGCATTAAAACACCCTTTCTACTTGCATAAAGTGCTGTTATCTTTTCCTCCATGTAACTGGCCTGAAACCTAGTACCGTTCTCCCAGCAAAATAACGATCTTTCTTCTTTTCACAAGCTTGTAGTTTGCTGACTTCACTCTGCAAAAGGTATTAGGTTTCATAAAGCAAATGAGGCTTGCAGAGAAACACACAGCCAGAGAGAGAGGGAGGAAGAGCAAGGAGACGGAGAAACGCTCTGTTTGCATTTTCCTAGCTTTAAAAAAGGCATTAGTTCCGCAAGAGAAAAGCAAGTAATTTCATGCCATCCTTGAAGAACCTACCAGCAGGGGAGGTGCCTCACGGTATTCTTCCATCCAACAGGAGCTGAAAGATAAATGGGCTCAACTAAATGCTATTAGTTTTCACTTCAAAACTTCACAGATATAAAATCTGTACTTAGGGTGGGGAAGGCTTTTCACAGTCATGGGCACTCAACAGCCACATGTCAGACGCAGAATCATAATTGTGCATAATCAAAATTTGCTAAAGAAAATGCCCGACTGGTATAAGCTTGGTCCATTTGGGAATGTTTTGCTTATGTGCGTGTTTCTACCAGCCACAGTGATGATCAAGGAGACAGACTGAAAACTGGCATCCTTAATCCCGACATTTTTACCCCTGCAGTTTCAGCAATCAGAGATCCCCCAGTTTTATGGTCTTCCCATGGTCTTGCGATCTAGGAATTATTTTTCCCCTTTTGGAGGGATAACTTGAGATTCTAAGCACTAGCCCCTGGTTTTGTGAATGCAGCAGTGGGACTGAGGTATATATGCAGCCCCTAAGCAAGATTTGAGAGCCAGCATGGGGTTTGGAACTGGGACTTCAGGAGATCAGGGTTCAAATCTCCACTCAGAAATGGAAGCACACTGGGTGACCCCGGGAAAGTCACACTCTCTCAGCCTCACAGAAAGGCCATGGCAAACCCTCTCTGAATTCATCTTGTCGAGGAAACCCCATGATAAGTTTGCTTTGGGCACCCTAAGTAGGAAATTACTTGAAGGCACACAGCAGCAAGCAATGTCTGCTAGCTGTTGGGTAAAGCAGAACAAACACAACATATAAATTAGAGTTTGTATCTTAGCAGCGTATCTTGTTGTAAAAATACAGAAGAGTCTATTGGCACCATAAAGGCTAACACATTTTTTACAATGTAAGCTTTTGTGAACTTTTTAGTCTCTTCTTGGAAATGTCTGATCTGGCCGCAGTGACGCATGACTTAGTTATGTCCCATTTGGACCACTGTAACACCCTCTGCACGGGGCCCATCATCATGAAAGAATGTCCAGAAACTTCAGCTTGTTCAAAGACTTGCAGCCAGATTATGGCCTTGGGCAATTTATAGGAAACACGCAACTACCTTCTTGCAACGGCTCCACCAGTTACTGGTCCATTTCTGGGCACATTCAAAGGACTGGTCATGACTGGAAGGCCTAGTATGACTCAGGCCCAAATTATGTGAAGGACTGCATCTGTCTTCCCATATGAATCTGCCCGGGCTCCGAGATCTTCAGGTGAAGCCACTGTCCTGGCCCCACTAATTTCACAGGCAGGTGTGGTGGTGGTGTGGAAGGGAGTCACCTTGGAGGCTGCCTCCAAGCTGTGGAACTCCCTGCAGAGGGGAAGCTCAGAAGGTCCCCTCTGTGGCTCCCTTCTGGTGGCCAGAGAAGGCTTTTTGGGTTCAGTGAGCCTTTGGGAAGGGACTGCTATGGGTAAAGGGTGTGTTAATAGTGTGTTGGATGTCTTTTACCTATTTTGCCTTTTCTAATGGATGCGTTTTAAATGGGTTTAATCATATGGACAGCTTAAAACAACAACTTTTTGTATGCTTTTGTTTAAATCTTTGTGTATGCTTTCATCTATATCAGTGGTTCTTGCTGGGCCCATAACCCAGCCGTTCTCAACCTTCCTAATGCCACGACCCTTTAATACAGTTCCGCATGTTGTGGTGACCCCCAACCATAAAATTATTTATTTATTATTTACAATGCCTCCACCCCGGCAAAGGCCGCCTTGCCGGCCAGGAACGGCGGGGGGGGGCGGGCAGGGAGGGAAAGAGGAGTCACGCGTCTCCCCCAGGAAAAAACTCCGAGACCCCCCCCGGCTCTGCTTCTGCTTTGCTCTTGTTTCTGCTGGGGGGGCAGTGTGGGAAAAGTTTCCAGAGTGTCGACCCTGGCCGGGGGGGGAGGAATCCCAGCGCCTTTGTCTTTTGCACTGGGTGCAGCTCACCCCCCCGGAAAAGCACTGCCTTTGGGCCCCCTGGCCCTTCCGCAGCGCCCCCCTCCGTGGCAAGTGGGGCAGGGGCCATGGCAAGGAGGGGGCCTGCCCCCCCTGCTGCCACCGCCCCCCAAGCTGGCTCATCAGACGGGAGGTTCTCCCGGTAGCAGAGAAAGGGAGTGATTTCAGTCCCTTCTGAACAGGGGGCAGGAGGATGCGAGCACGTGGCTCGCGCTTGTGCACCACCACTGAGGAGGGAATGGAGCCTAAGACCATCGGAAATATGTATTTTCCTATGGTCTTAGGCGATCCCTGTGAAAGGGTCGTTCGACCCTCAAAGGGGTCACGACCCACAGGTTGAGAACTGCTGATCTATATAGTTTAACTTTTTTAAATCACCTTGTAATTCTTGGTTTCAGGAAAAGGCAGAGTATAGATCAATTAACAGCAACAACAATTGGAGATGGACAAAATGTTATCCAATGTTGCAGGAACAGTTTGGGCAGGAGTGGCATAAACAGGGCATCGGGGCGTGAGCGAACTCCCAAGCGCAGATAGTGAAAATTACATTATTCACAGTGGCCCTTCACAAGTCCACACTTGCCGGTAACACAAACAACACAGCACTGGGACAGCTAATGAACACATTTTGTGCATTTTTTAAAAATTACCTGGATTCAGACCAGAGAAGACAGAACTTAAGTGACTGATGAATTACAGCACAGAAGATTTTCATACTAATCTGCTGTCCAGTGGTTTCTTTGTTCAAGAGTGGCCACTGTGAGGTCAGTGACGGAGTGTCTTGGAGACTGAAACATTGCCCTGCTTGTTTTTGTTTTTTTAACTGCCATTTTCAATATCTGATATATTTCCACTTTGCACAGAGAGTAGGCAGTTTGTTCTGCATAAAGGAAGTCTACGCAAAAGGCAGGTGGAAGCATCAGTCACCTGGGAGGAGCTGCAGCTAACAAACTCCATCACCACCTGATGCGGTGGATGAAATCTTACTGTTCTGAAATAGCGTTTTTAGAGAAGCCACAGAGGCACAGTGGGCATTTAGGTGTGATGCACAATTTGGTCTCTGTGTGCTTGCGTCTTTTGTTATGTGGCCTGCTACTGCTGGCAAGTTATTTGTTTTAGACTAAAGTGTTATAGCGCAATGATTCCACTTTCAACATCCTATGGAATGCCGGGGTTTGCATAGGATGTTGAAAGTGGAATCGTAGCACTATAACAGTCTAGTGTGGAAATGGCTTGGGCAGGGGAACCTGTGATCAGCAAGGCTAGGCTCCCACCCAACACCTGTGAGAGGGAAATGCCATCGTTCCACATGAGCCCCTGAAGGTCACGGATGACACATTTCTTCTGGGAGCTATAGGTGAGAATAGGCTCTATCACTTTCCATTCTAAGGTGCTTTTCACAGTAGTCATATGTTTGAGGTAATCCTGTTTGAAAATTGCTCCTCCTGTACTTGGAAATCTACTGGAATAGCAGTGCACTCTTTTGTACCCGCACTGCATTCACGCTTCAGTGATGTCAGTTCCTATGTTGGCTCTCTTTCAACTGAAAATCCAAGAGTACCATTTACCCTCTCTGTTCCCCCCTCCTGATCCATTAGTGACTTAAAACAACAACAAGCAAACAGGAAGCTGCAATTGTGCAACCGCATGATTATATAATGACGCTTTTACACAAATACCGGCCCCCATTCCTTGCCCAGAATGAGAAGATAAACACACTCTATGCCATTTATCATCTTTTTCTATGCTTTTTTCTGCAAACACTTGCTGGCCTCTGCTTTTATATATTATTCTTAAATGTTTGCGTACATGCTCTTTACATTGGTGCTCCACATTCACAGGGTTTGGGGTGCAGGACCCCTGCAAAAGTGGAAAAATGACAAATATCAAAATGTGTGTGTCTGTCTATGGGAAGGGGGCTGAGGCATGGTGAGGAGAATGGGCACCCAGGGTTCAGACTGGGTCAGGGAAAGGGAGAGGGAAGGGTGGGGGGTCAGCACAGTGGCCCTATACTGCCTCTTCCTTGCTCATCTCCTTCCTTTGGCGTGTGGGGGGCCAAAGGGTCTGTTGTGCTGGAAAATCAGGCTGCCCTCCATCCTTAGCTGGCCAGGAAATGGCTGGTGGAAGAGGAGGACCAGAGGTGGGTTTTTAAAGGGCTGCACAGCCTGACCAGAGCTGCCAAGCAGGAACGTTCCCCTGGAAAATAAGTGGGGCGAGGTGGGAGGCGGTGGTTAGAGTAACTTGTAAATAACCAAATCTGTGAAAGTCAAATCCACAAATGTGGACGGCCAGCTGTATTTATTCTTTAAACTTTTCCTGACCCACATGGTTTCTTTGGCCTTTAATGATTACATCAAAATTGTGCTATTGTGCTACTCCCTCCTTATTTTAATTTTAAAAAATGCCAGAGAATGGGAATGAATGTACAGTGGTTTCCTTGGGAAATCTTGGGACTCCTGGTGTCCTCCCATCCCAGCCACCAGATGCAGTCCGGGACTTCCCTGTTAGAGATCCCCAGGGAATTCCCAAGGGAGAAGCAATGAAACTACGCCCACACGGTGCCTGCTCTGATCACAATATTGCAACAAAGTGGAACAAGATCTTTACAGCCAATGTGTTATACAAACCATGGTGGGATAGGAGGTCATTAACAGATTATTTTCATTGTGGAAAAAAATGATTTCCAAATGACCCACGATAGCAGTACAGCACAGTAGAGCACCAGGGGAATTACAACAGTGCGTGATAAGCTCCAGGCAAAGATGGGACTAATGCTGTAGAACTGCGGCATGACAGTGTTGTGTGAGAAGCTCCCAAATCTTTCCTGTAATAAAGTATTCCTTGGTACTTGTCTTACCAGTGAATCTGTAGTGCGGGGGGGGGGCACTGTAATTCAATGACAAGACCCCCTTCCAGGTTAGTACTTCCAGACAGACCTTGAAAAATCCTTGCCTGAACATTGATATTTATAGTACTGAAGTTGATGGGCCAGTGGTCAAGATCCTACATGACTGAGCATTGTGTAAGGGTCCCACACGCAGAACCCCACTGTGGCTTTTCTGCTGCCAGCCCCAGGACCGGCCATTTAGCCACTTTGGCCTCCCAGCACGGCCACTTCATTGCTGGTGGAGAGCAGAGGGGGTCAGAGAAGCATGTGGTTGTCTCCTCGTAGCCAGACACAGACCAAGCAATCTTCCACTGAGAGATCTCAGCAGATGATGCCATCAGTCCACATCTGGCTACAGGGACACAACCAGACGCTGCTCCCATCCTCCCACTATCCACCAGCAATGGAATGGCTGGGGGGTGGGCAGCAGTGGCTAGACAGTGAATCTGGGGGTGGGGACACAGATCACTGGTTGTGCCTGAAGGGGGGACAGAATATCAGTGAACGTGCAGTGAGCAAGAAAAGGACAGACTCAGGTGTAATGTGGACTTGTGCCTGCATATGTCACTAGAGGCCTTATCACACCAGGCAATTGAATTGGAATTGCACCAAGATAATAGCATTTTTGGCTGGGACTTATCACACGACCATGACTTCATTCTTCTTCTGTTGTTCTCCTAGCAGGAGACCATTCGGAAAGCATTTCTTTGAGAAATACAAAACAATTTGTTAATGATCTCCTTTGTGCAAGAAACGCTTTCCAAATGGTCTCCCACCTGGAGAAAAACAGAAGAGGAACTATGTCTTGTGATAAGTCCCAGTCAAAAGTGCTATTATCCTGCTGCAATGCCGATTTACCTGCCTTGTGTGATAACACCCTAGGAGGATGCCAGGCAATAGGAGACAACGTTTTATGCTCAGTTTGTTTGTTTGTTTATTTTTTTATTTATTTGGGTGGGAAACCATCCCACCCAAAGGGGAAGGCAGACCTCAACTGAGTCATGGGAAAAATCTCTAAACTCCGGGAGCACTCTGAGGCCGGATCCTGTTGCCCAGTGGGAGCCAGGGAAACATGGGGGCAGGTAGGCTGTGGGCGGAGGCTGGAAAGCCACCTGTTGAGGATGCCCAGCCTCAGGCTCTGAATTTTGTTGTCTGGAGCAGAAAAGTAGACTACGTGATTTATTCATTTCTTAATACTCCACCCAGGATTCAAAGCAACTCACAGGATCAGGATAGACAACAGGTAAAAATAGGTGTAGGTAGTAATAATAATAATAATAATACAAAACAATATTGTTAAAATGTGATTACTCATAACATTGAAGCCACTGAAACCATTTAAAGCGTATCAACAGGGAATACATAAATAAATAGTACAACGCCTTATTAAAAGCCTTGCTTTTATAAAACAGCCGGTTCCCCAAATCCTGTTGGAATAGAGAACTGTATCCCTGCCTACAGAAGGACAGCAAGGCCAGTCCAGCAAGGGAGTTCTAGAGCACGGGTGCAGCTGCCAAGAAGCCCATCTCCCACCATCACACCAAACATGTCTGTGAGGGGGCTGAGGGATCAGGGGGTTAACTGAAAGACCCCTGCCTGCAAGTCTGTGATTCTAGCCTTGAAGCTGAAGGGATCTTGGAAAGTTGCTTGGAACTTGAGGGTGCAGATTTATTTTTAGTTGACGGCCACAGTTGCCTGAATGTGGCCGGGTGGTCCTGAAGGCAACCTTATGCTGTCATAAAACACCTGTTGCTTTTCGGTGGAGCTTCAGACTAGAGCCATTTCCGCACTAGAGTGTTAAAGCGCTATTATTCCACTTTCAACCTCCTATGGGATCCTGGGGTTTGCAATCCGGCCGGCCCCTCCCGAAACTGCAAACCCCAGGATTCCATAGGAGGTTGAAAGTGGAATGATAGCACTATAACACTCTAGTGAGGAAATGGCCTAGAAGAGGAAAAGGAAAACGGAGAGAGAGAAAGATCACCCGAGGGACCGGGTCTGTACCTTGGTCCCAAGTGTGATGATACAACTTACCTTGGTTGCTGGCTGAGCCGGTCCCAAAAATCACTGTTGGAATAGTCAGAGCTGGGAGCAGCTGCCTCTGGAAGGTACCTGCTGACCATCTTGGACTGCCTGGGAGAGGAGATTGAGCAAATGTATATTGCATATGAGCTGGGACCAACATGAATATTTCATTGATATGAGGATCCATTGCCTAAGGAAACCTATGAAATTCATGGGGTCGGCATAAGTTGATAAGCGACTTGAAGACCCAGGCCCACACAGGGGCACTTTAAAACACGCCACAGTGCTCAACCACTGACATCTCAGGGTGTGGTGTGGATCAACAGCCGTGGAACCAAAGGCCTGGATCCAAACCACCATCATTGTGCTATTTAAAGCAAGATGAAAAGTTAGTCGTAACTACGCGGGTCCTCTTGATTTCAGTGGTGACTGGGGCCATTTCCTCACTAGACTGTTATAGCGCTATGATTCCACTTTCAACATCCTATGGAATCCTGGGATTTGCCGGCCGGCCCCTCCTGAAACTGCAAACCCCAGGATTCCATAAGATGTTGAAAGTGGAATCAAAGTACTATAACAGTGGAGTGTGGAAATGGCCTTACTCAGGGCGCCCTCCCTCACTCTGATAGGAAGGCAATGGCAGACCTCCTGAGGATGAAGATTTTGTTTCCTGACAAGCAGTTCAGTGTTGGTCTGTTGTTGTTTCTGACTTATCCTGACCCTAGGCGACCCTATCATGGGGCTTTCTTGGCAAGATTTGTTCAGAGGGGGTTTGCCTCTGCCTTCCTTTGAGGTTGAGAGAGTGTAACTTGCCCAAGGTCACCCAGTGGGTTTCCATGGCTTAGAGGAGATTCGAACCCTGGTTTCCAGATGCCGAGTTCAATGTGCATCAATAGGAGTATGGTGTCTAGATCGAGGGAGGTACTGGTACCACTCTACTCTGCTTTGGTTAGACCCCATCTTGAATACTGTGTCCAGTTCTGGGCACCCCAATTCAAGAAGGATATTGACAAGCTGGAGCAAGTCCAGAGGAAGGCGACCAAAATGGTGAGAGGCCTGGAAGCCATGAAGCCCTATGAGGATAGACTTAGAGAGCTGGGGATGTTTAGTCTGCAGAAGAGAAGGTTAAGGGGGGACATGAGAGCCATGTTTAAATATTTGAAGGGATGCCACGTAGAGGAAGGAGGGGGCTTGTTTTCTGCTGCTCCAGAGACCAGGACAAGGAGCAATGGATTCAAGCTGCAGGAAAGGAGATTCCACCTGAACCTCAGGAAGAACTTCCTGACAGTCAGGGCTGTCCGGCAATGGAATCTGCTGCCTCGGAGTGTAGTGGAGTCCCCTTCCTTGGAGATTTTTAAGCAGAGGCTTGATGGCCATCTGTCGGGATTGATTTGAGGGTGTTCCTGCATGGCAGAGGGTTGGACTGGATGGCCTGTGTGGTCTCTTCCAACTCTACATATCTATGATTCTATGTACAAACCATCACTCCATGTTGGCTCCCCAAAACTTAGTGTGTATTTTTAATATAAGAGAAACAAGAGGAAGGGTATGGTGGAGACATCAGAATGATAGCTGGGCAATGTAAATTCAGACATTTTAAGGCCCAGCTTCCAGTTATGCAAATACAGTGAAAAATGGTTGGTTGTCTCTGCTATTTAGCGTTTAAGGACAAGGAAGCAGTGCTGTTTCTTTTGCCATCTTTGAAATGTGCCCTTGTAGACTGAGAAAATGATCTCACATAAGAAACAGAAGACTCAATATTGCAAACATCACTGAAAACAATTGAGAAAATGTACTGCCTCCCAAAAATGTGAGTTAACTGCAAACAAAGGGGAAATTCAATAACAGAACAACTGATAAGAAATAGGAAATTCCTCTTTGGTTGGCTGATCAACATTACAAGAGGGACGTCATCAGCACAGCCAATAAAACCTCCAGCTAAATTTTAGCAAGCTATTAGAACAGAGAACATTTTCCTGTTTTTGAAGTGACTCTTTACCCTGATTTTCCTGCTACAAGAATGACTCCGCCACTGATTCCTGATAAATTATAACCATAGGCGTAGCTGCTCAGATGCAGTGGGATCTACTCCTGAATGAACAAGTTCAGGCAGCCATGGCTTCCTGGACGGATACAGTTTGTATAGCCTCATTTTGGTAATTTGGCTGCTAGGAAGACAGTACTCTCCACGATCTGATGAGATAGACTCAAGTCTACGAAAACGTAGGCTACCAACTTTCTCTCAATTAGTCTCAAAGGTGCTACAAGACCCCTTGGCATAATGATCCAGAGTAACATGGCTGTGTCTTTGAGAATTGCCTGCTATGATCAGTCCACATTTCTGGGACAGTTGCTATACCTTGCTAAGCAATTTTACTCAGGCTCATACATATTTGTAATTATTTGCTCTCCAAGTATCCTCCCAGGCCTTGCATTTAGTGCTGGGTAATTAAATTTAATAACCCCAAGTAGGCAAAGGCAAACAGTACTCTAGCAGATCGTAGAGAGATCTACAGGGAAGACTTTGAAATTAATTTATTGCTTGGAGGATGAGTTCTGGCTTGCTGTTCTTTCACCCCTTGCCAGTTTCCTGCCTACTCCGGGTGTTCTTTGAAGTTAACAAATGAATAATTAATCTTTGTGGTTTATATAGGTGGTATTGCTATTTTAATGTATGTTTTAACCTCCCAACCCCACTCCTTTTTACAGAGCAAGAAGTTCATGGAAGAGGTAGAACGCGACCTTGAAAACTAGTTTTCAATAAGTTGTTTCAAGGTTAAGGAGAAGAACCTCTGGTGTGGAAGAGAGAAAACCTAGATAATTGTGTCAACAAAACTCTCTTCTGAGGCAGAAACACACTACCAACAAGTATTCTCTCTGAACATTGGATTCTTAAGTTTTCTAAAAACAGCTTGCCTCTCATCTTTCTGAATTCATGCTAAATGTGTATCTTAAAATCCAAAACATTTTCTTTCTCTTCTTGAGTTCTGGCTATTGTGACCTGTATGTTTGGTACCTTGTTTGCAGTGTGCTCATGCTCCCACCTGGAATATGCATAGGCATTTCTGTGTATTTTTAGGAGCTCTCTCTCTCTCTCTTTTCTTTTTTCCGGTGAGGGGCAAAGTGCTCTAAATCTGCATGCGGATGGATGCATCTGGCTTAAAAGCTCAGTGCTATGCAGGCTTAATGTAAGAGGTGGAGGAGAAAACATCTCTATGAAGAACCTTCACAGTGTGGAAGATAGATGGTCACTGGTTTATCAAGAAGAGTTTAAAAGCATCCTATTTTTTGAAAAGTTATTCCTAGCCTCCCTGGAAAAATATGGGGCTATAAAGGATTTTAGCTACCATAACCGCCAGCTGTCCCAGTTTGGCAGAGGCAGTCTCAGATAATTATTTGTCATCCATATTTCCCCGCTGCGTTTAAAATGTCCCAGTTTCGGTCTCTCTCTTCCCATATTCCCTCTCTGTCCTCAGCTTATTCCTATTGCTCCAAACTAAAGCCATTTCCGTACTGGACTGTTGTAGCACCATTATTCCACTTTCAACATCCTATGGAATTCTGGGGTTTGCAGTTTCAGGAGGGGCTTGCAAACCCCAGGATTCCATAGGATGTTGAAAGTGGAATAATAGCGCTACAACAGTGTACTGCAGAAATGGCCCAAATTCAAAGTGAAAAAAAAAAAGCATTTATCCATTAACTCAACAGAAAAAAATACAGTAGTATGTACCTATTAACTCCTCAACAGAGAGGAGGGCACAAAATCTTGCCCTTCCCAGGAGTCTCAGACAAAAGCAAACTGCTGCAAGTCTTCCCCAGCTCGTATGTTCGTCCTCATTAAAAACTTTTGCCATCAAGACCACACGATGTTGCTTGGCCACACTCATGTCCTGTTTTTTTTCACCTGTGAAATGTTGGAAGATGCCAGCTACTAAATTCTCTCCTCTTTCATTTCAGTTTCTCTCTGCCACCTGCTGGTAACTTTTGCCTACAGTCTCACATTTTACACTTTGGAAATGTTGTTTTATCAGCTCTGTTGCTTGTTAGCTGCAACAGGAAAATCAACAACAAAACCAGCACCTTATCATTTTGCAAGTGGGACTTCTTGAAAACAGAGTATGCTGGCCTCCCTGGATAATTTTTGAAAAAGAGAAAGAAATGTCTCTTTCCTGCATCTTTTTTTTGAACCACTGCTCACATTCTTGAAGTCAGAGCATTCGGAACTTTATTAGGACCCATCTGGTTCTAATAAAAATGGCAGAACTTGACTTATTTTCATAATTTCCCTTTTGCTATTAACAGTTGTCTCTCTGTCCTGCCACCATCAGGAAGAAGTATCTGACATTCAAAGGGTTGAATATCAATAGTTCCAGAAAAGTAACTTCTGGAGGCTGCCACTCCCAGTATCTAAAACCATTCAGGAGACAAAGGCCACTCTTATAGCGTGATTATTCCGCTTTCAACATCCTACGGAATCCTGGGGCCAGCCGGCTCCTCTCTAAACTGCAAACCCCAGTACTGGTATTACATAGAATGTTGAAAGTGGAATAATCACACTATAAGAGTGTAGTGCAAAAAGGGCCAACGACAGAATTACTGCCCCATCTGCATAGGTTTCTAGTTGGCAGCATGAGGGTGTCTCAAAATATGGAGCCCAGCAGCTCTGAATCTGGGGGTCCAATGGACCTCTAGGGGTCCTGCGGCAGGACTTCACAGGGACCCATTGTCCATAGTTTGATTAGATTTGCAAAAGGGTCTGTGACCCACAATGGTTAAGAACTACAAACAGCGGACAAGGTTGTCGAAGAGCGCTCATATGCACGTGCTGTGAAGCCAGTTTTAGTCTTCTTCTTTAAAAAAAATTTAAAAATTAATATAGTATATGCAATTTTTCTGTGCAGTAAATGGAAGAGACCTACTTTACAAAGGGCATCAGAGAAGCATCTTTTTCTCCTTCCATAACACAACCCGCCTGCCCTCCGGATCGCCTGCTGTCGACTCACACTTTGCACCTTTTCTTTGGGGTCAATTCTCCTGTGAGCCTAAAATAAGTAAAGAATAGATGTATCTCACACAGTGCACTCCTAAAAACAGGCCACGGGCTTCACAAGACACCTCCTTCCCGAATAATTCCTCGCCTTAAATATGACAATATGTTCTTTGGGGATTTTTAAAATTGTTGTTTTTTTACAGCATAACTTACACAACAGTTGCCTTCTTTTAGCACATTGAAAGCAAATTAAAACTGGGTCATGAGGACAAGATGACCTGCAAGGCCCTTTTTATTTATTTATATTTACACTTATACACGGCCCCTCCCGAAACTGCAAACCCCAGGATTCCATAGAAGGTTGAAAGTAGAATCATAGCGCTATAACACTCTAGTGCGGAAATGGCTTAAATTTTGCCTTTTTCCCAGTAGGGGACTCAAGGTGGCTCACAACAACAGTTAAAACATAATACAGCTAACAAACAATAACAGAAAGTTGTTTAAAAACACAAATAAATAAACTATCCTGGTGATACAGGGCTAATCTGAAACAATGTAAAAGCATTTACTAGAATATGCCATTTTTGTTCTCTGTGATGGCCGCTGAGGTACCAATGAAAAATATTGTTGAAATAAATAAATAGGATGTAGGGTGATGGTGAGGCTTTGTTGGGGATCCTGTTGAATCCCATTTTGACCCCCGCAGGAAATATCCACCTCTGATCCACCCTCAGTGAAACAAAAATTCGCCCCATGACACCACTGCCGCCATTTTAAAAGAGAAGCCATTGTAGGCTCTGCTCTGCAATGTTTCTCTCTCACTCACCTCAACCATTACCTTTTTGTTTCCCATAAAAGTTTTATGTTTGTAGGAAATATTAAATAATATTAAATAATAATTAATATCCATATTTTCTTCATAAGCTCCCTCATCTGTTTTTGCCCTTTCTGTGGTATTTCTCCTCAGGCTAATGTGAGAGGGTGCTTTCTTTTAAACTTTTGGAAATGGCAGTGAAAAATTATGCCACGTTTGTGAGAAATAAATTTTGTGTGTGTTTGTGTTGATGTATACATATGAAATAAAGAAATATTGCCCTCTCACACACACCCTTGATAGAGGTGGGCATATTTTGTGGTGAAACTGTTCCTTCTTTTCCCCTAAATTTTAGGTATGTCAGAGCCCCTTCATTTTGGGGCTTTTGGGGGGCTCAGAGCTTCCTCACACATAGACTTTTCCTCACAGATTTTCCTAAATTACCTCACAGAAGATTCAAGGCAAGCGGGAGGGAGGCTTTTTAGGCAGGAAGGGGGCCTAAAGGCAGCAGATATGGGAGAAAGAGGCGGGAAAACTGTTTGGGACTGAGGGGAGAGAAGGGAGGAAGGGGAGGGAAGGCAATGGGGGGCTTGCGTGAGGAAAAATGGGGAGACCGGAATGGAAGGGGTTGGGGGGCGCCACTGAAGCATTCTCTCAGCGGCTCAAGGGAACAAATAGACAATATATATCCACTCTGGGCAGGAAGGGAGGTTCAAAATCTTTGGCCATTTCCACACTGGACTGTTATAGCGCTATGATTCCACTTTCAACCTCCTATGGAATCCTGGGGTTTGCCAGCCGGCCCCTCCCGAAATGGCAAACCCCAGGATTCTATAGGATGTTGAGAGTGGAATCATTGTGCTATAACAGCCTAGTGCAGAAATAGCTTCAGATTGGACAATAACCAAAAACCCTGGTGGTCAATAACCAAGAAACGTGAGGAAGAGGGAGGTCGTGGTGCATCCATTTCCCATTCCTGCCAGAAACTGCTCCTGGGCCCCTAATGAACGGCATTTTCCAGCCCCAAACAGTGGCATTTTCCTGTGGAAACTGTGTGTGCCAAGCCTTGTGTCGAGTCCCTCTCTTTCCTGCCGTGGGCAGCCCGCCGTGGGGAGATGCAGAGGCGGTCTCCCTGCCAGGCGGACGGCCCTCCTTTTGTGGGTTGCTGTGCCAGCTGCTACCTGGGCTCTGAAATCAGCCCTGATTCACAACATGCCTTTGCGCAATCTCGGGAATTGTGGTGACCCACAATGGCAGAGAGAACAAAATTCCTAAAGAAGGGCAAAGGCTGCGACTTCTGTGCCACTTTGGTTGCAACGAGTCCTGCCGGAGAGAGGTACAAACTGAGTTCTGCTTCTGCGGGGAAAAGGTCGAGCCTCAGAGGGAAGATTGGCCAGTGGAATGAAATCTCTCTTGTCCTTCTCTGCAGCTGCTTCTTCCTCCAAAGGCCCAGGAGGACTGTGCATCCCGGACGAGCTGAGCTGAGAAATTGCCCCGTGTGGGGATTTGGCTGAAGCCAGGAGGAAATGACGTTGCCGGGTGTGGGATTTTGCCCAGCTTGGCCAACTCCCTTTATGACCTCTGTTTTATTGCTTCTGTTCCCATTCAGCTCAAGAGGTGCGGCAGCTCCCTTTACTTCCGCACTTCCTACACTCACACCCTTTCCCCTGCATGCTTTTGACCAGCTGTCTTCCCTGGCCAGGAAACCTGTGAAGCCCCTCAAGCTGGTCTGTTGGTTGGCCCGTCAAAAATTACCACCGCAAAATGGATTTGGGACTTAATTGGTCCCCCCTGTGGCCAACCCAACTTATGTGTGGGGATTGTGAAGCACTTTAGAGGTTGTTGGATTGCAAGTCCCTGCTGCCCCTTTGCCAATGGTTGGGCATAACACCCCAACGAGGTGCCAGGCACTCTCCCAGGACTGGCGGACATTTCTGCCTTTCATTACCCTCCTGCCCGATTAAGAGTTTGCAGAACACAAGCCCTTGCAGAGTATTTGAGCTTTTATATTTTTGATATATATAATTTTATTAAAGTTTCAACAAATAAAACAAACAATTATTTCTGCAATGATTACATGCAATGTTATTTCTTCTTCCTTTCGTTTCTGTATTACAATTATTATTACCTCTATTTGTCATGTATTGCAATAAAATGTTAGTAATCAGTAATTCATTAGTTCCTGCTATATTTCTCTGCTATACTTGTTACATGATATTTCAATGATTATTACCCTGTATAGTAATGGATATCATGAATTATGTAATGCCTTCTGTCTACACCCAACCCAAATCTGTAATAATCTTCCACTCTTTGTTAATGTCTTCATCTGATCTCCCTTTTAGTCTTTGGCCCTTTTCGCACGGGCCCTCTGTCGTGCGACAGCCCCATGAGCCTCGCGGGAGTGGGAGCGTTGCTCTGCACGACGCACTCCTGCTGGGCTCACGGGGCTGAAGCGGCGTGATCGCGGGTTTTTTGATTTTCGCTTCGAAGCAAAAATCACCTGCGCTCGCGCAATGCTCCCGGCGCCCGCGCACACTTACCTCTTGTGCGGACCGTCGGGGAGGCGGCCGGGTCGTGCTTCCTTCCCTCCGCCCCTGCGGAAGGAAGGGGCGGGGCGGGGAGCTAGCGTGACGGACGTGACACCTCTTGCTTCGCGCGCGGGCGCGCGGGGGGACGCAACAGACTCCTTTCTCGCACGCACGGGGGGACGCGACAGGCTCCTGATTCGCCCGGTGGGGAGGGCGGCTCGCACAATGCTGTCGCTTCCCTCCTCGTTCCTTCACCTGCGGAAGGAAGGAGGGGAAGCGGCAGCCTCCCGGGGAAGGCTTCTTGCGCGAGCCGCCCTCCTCCGCTCGCGCTAGAAGCCTTAATGCGAAAAGGGCCTTTGTGTAAGAATGTCCACATTTCTATTTTCCATAAAAGCTGTCCACTACTGTTCAATAGTAGGTGTAGTTTCATTTTTCCAAAATCGTGCGTACTCAATGCGGGCCATCGTTACCATATATAATATTATTCTCCAATATTTCTTGACACATTCCATCTAATATATATGTCATGTTTACCAAGTAAAATTCCGGTATCATCCCAAATTCAATCTTCAAAATTGAACTTATTTTCTTGTGTATTTCTTTCCAGTATTTTTGTGCTTTGGGACATGACCACCACATATGAAAGAGTGTGCCAGAGTTCTCTCGACATTTCCAGCATTGGCCTGTACCTGTCTTGTAAATTGTCTTTAATTTTATGAGTATTTGAGCCTTGAGCCGGCCTGCCAAATGTGTTAATTCCAGCGTGGCTTCTAGGGTTTTATCTTGTGGCCAACCTGCCTGCTTTTGCTTTTCATGGAGCCTGACAGAAGAAAGAAGCTTCCTGTGTAGCTAACGTGGAACAGGATCCTGTTCCTTTGAAAACCCCTCTTTATAATTAGATCCCTGTTTTTCCCTCCTGCCAACAGCAGAACCACTGGAGTCCAGCAGATGGAGTGCCCGACAGAGTAACACAGGAGCACAGCTCTCTCTGCCTCCCAGCCTCTCTGCCTTCAAGAGCCTTACGTTCTGGATACTTTAATTCCGCTTTAATGTTGACTTATTATTGTATGTTTTGATTCTGTTGTAGTTATCTTGCAAGCCGCATTGATTTTGGGTCGGTCCTATTCAAAGGTGTGGACCAGTGTGGTGTTGTGGTTTGGGTGTCGGACTAGAATTCCGGGAGACCCAGGTTCAAATTGTGGAAATTCACCGGGTGACTTCGGGCCAGTCACATTCTCTCAGTCTCAGAGAAAGGCAAGGGCAAAAAACTCCTTTGAATAACAAATCTTGCCAAGATCGTCCTAGAAGAGAGTCTCCATACTGGAGTCAGGGTAATGCAGTGGTTGGAGTGCTTGACTAGGGCCATTTCTGCACTAGACTGGCCAGCCCCTCCCAAAACTGCAAACTCCAGGATTCCATAGCATGTTGAAAGTGGAATCAAACTGCTATAACAGTCTAGTGCAGAAAACAGGTAGGACTTTTAAAGACCTGCTCAGCCACAGAAATTCATTGTGTGATACTCTCTCAGCCTTAGAAGAAGGCCATGGCAAACTTCCGCTGAACAAATCTTGCTGAGAAATAGGGACAGCGTTGTGTGATGGCTTCACTGCGGGAATCGGAGTCTGAGAGACCAGAATTCAAACCCCCATTGTTCAGCCATGAAAACCCACTGAGTAACTTTGGACAAATCACACTTTCTCAGCCTTAAGAGGAAGGCAATGCCAAATCTTTTTGAATAAATCTGGTGAATAAAAGATGAAAAGAATCATAGCATCATGGCCATCATAGAAATGTAGAGTTGGAAGAGACCCCAGGGGCCATCCAGTCCAACCCCCTGCCATGCAGGAACACCCCCAAAGCACTCCTGACAGATGGCCATCCAGCCTCTGCTTAAAAACCTCCAAGGAAGGAGACTCCACTACACTCCATGGAGGCAGCAGCAGATTCCACAGCCGGTCAGCCCTGACCGTCAGGAAGTTCTTCCTGAGGTTCAGGTGGAATCTCCTTTCCTGCAGCTTGAATCCATTGCTCCTTGTCCCGGTCTCTGGAGCAGCAGAAAACAAGCCCTCTCCCTCACCTACATGGCATCCCCTCAGATATTTAAACATGGCTCTCATGTCCCCTCTTAACCTTCTCTTCTGCAGGCTAAACATACCCAGCTCTCTAAGTCTATCCTCATAGAGCTTCATGGCTTCCAGGCCCCTCACCATTTTGGTCGCCCTCCTCTGGACTTGCTCCAGCTTGACCATGTCCTTCTTGAATTGGGGTGCCCAGAACTGGACACAGTATTCCAGAAGAGGTCTAACCAAAGCAGAGTAGAGTGGTACCAGTAGCTCCCTCAATCTAGACACCAGACTCCTATGGATGCAGCCAAGAATTGCATTGGCTTTCTTGGCTGCCACATCACACTGCTGACTCATGTTCAGCTTGTGGTCTACTAAGACTCCTAGATCCCTTTCACACGTCCTGCTATCCAGCCACATGTCCCCCATCCTATATTTGTGGATTCCATTTTTTCTACCTAAGTGTAGGACCTTACACTTCTCTCTGTTGAATTTCCTTTTGTTAGCCTTGGCCCAGCTCTCCAATCTGAGCAGCACCATAAGTCATAGTTGACGTGGAGGCGTATAACAGCAATAGGAAAAAGTACTGTGCTGTTGTGGTGTGAGCATCAAACTCTGACCCTGGAGACCAGGGATGGGTTCCCTGCTTGGCCATGGAAATCCCTTGGGTGACCTTGGGCACATCCCACGACCCCAGAAAACCTGTGCCAGGGTCACCTTACGGTCCCCATAAGTCAGAAACAACTTGAAGGCACATAAGAGCAGCAATTGCTTTGATTGCAAGTAGCAGACAAGGTGACTGTCAATCCCAAGTGTCTTGTAGTTGGTCTTTGTATAATAAAGCTCATACTATAGAGTTCATGGGCACAAGAATGGCGTGGTTTTTAAAAAGTTTTGCATTTATTTTTCCATCCTCGAAGGTCCAAAAGGTAGAAAAGTGTAACCATAACATGTTTGCTGCCAGGATGTTATTTGGTCGAGGCATCTTTGCTGGCAGAATTGATCTGCTGGTGGAACGCTTGCTGGTTCATCAGGGGCTTCTGTGACATCATTTCCATGTATTAATTCATTTGTTTTCCAAATTATAACAAGCCTTTGTGCCTATGCAGAATACGTGGCAGCGATCAAACCGACAGAAACTGCTCCTCAGATAATAATTTATTGTTAAAAAATGCGATAGAATTAGAGAGCACACAGGTAATAAACCTGAGGAGGGGCCATAAAACTTTACGAGGTTAGGCCACAAAACCACTTTGAAGCTCCCTGGGCAGGTTTTGGAGCCCAGATAGACAGATAGATAGATAGATAGATAGATAGATAGATAGATAGATAGATAGACAGACAGACAGACAGACAGACAGACAGACAGACACACAGTTGGTGTGGTTGTGGAGTTCTTTTGAAATTTGGGAGCACCGCGGTCACACAAAAGGCCCCCTCCTTTGCCCATCTGTGGTCCCTGCACAGTGTTTGGTGTTTCACCAGCTGGGGGGGGCTTTGATTGTTTTAGTCCCTGCAGGTCGTACAAGTTCCTCATATTATAAACTTTTAATGAAGTCCAATGTCCTTATTAAGGAGTTACAGAACCCTGTCTCTTCTTGATATTTTGGGTGAGCCCTCAGGGTTAGCCTAACATTCCCAAATGAAGACTGGTGATGGAAATGACATATAAAGGAAATCAAAGTGAGGGGGGAGTGACCCTTCAGAGGTGGGGCAACAGTGTTTGGGGAGCATTCAGGGTCCGACTCTGGAAGATGGGGGCTGGAGATGCGCCCCAGCCATGGAACTCCCTGGGTGAACTTGGGGGCCAGTCACTCTCTCTCAGCCTAACCAACCTTGCAGGGTTGTTAGGGGGACGGAAGCAGGTGCCCCCTGCTGCTCTTTGTAAGTATGGATGCAACAGGGAAGAATCATAGAATCATAGAAAGGTAGAGTTGGGAGAGACCCCAGGGGCCATCCAGTCCAACCCCCTGCCATGCAGGAACACCCATCAAAGCCCTCCCTTGGACAGATGGCCATCCAGCCTCTGCTTAAAAACCTTCAAGGAAGGAGACTCCACCACACTCCAAGGCAGCATCTTCCGCTGCCGGGCAGCCCTGACCGTCAGGAAGTTCTTCTGAGGTTCAGGTAGAATCTCCTTTCCTGCAGCTGGAATCCATTGCTCCTTGTCCTGGTCTCTGGAGCAGCAGAAAAGGATCTTTTCTTCCCAACAACCACAGGAGTTCCGGCCGCAGAGAGGTTTGGCGCGGCCCAGACAACGTGTGTCAGCCCAGAAGTACAGGTGTGCTTCTTTCAGCCAGGGAATCTGTACAGGCAATCCCCTGTTGCCGTGTGTTGCCAAGTGGACTTCCACTTAGGGCGGCCGTCTGAACAGGGATGATGCCCGAGGCGCCTGCCATTGGCAGCCCGGCTGGGGTCCTGCCGGGGCGGCGGCGGGGGCTCTTTCCACCTGGGGCGCAGCGCTGGGGCTGTCGTCGGGGTCTAAGAGTCACCTCCTGGGGGGCAGGTGTGGGACAAAGGCAGGTCCAGAAATTCTCACACACACACAGAAAATTGTGCCTGGATACACTGCACTGGACTGTTCTAGCGTGATGATTCCACTTTCAACCTCCTATGGAATCCTGGGGTTTGCAGGTTCGGGAAGGCCCCTCCCTAAACTGCAAACCCCAGGATTCCAGAGGGGGTTGCAAGTGGAATCATCACGCTATAACAGTCCAGCGCGGAAGTGGCCTAGGATTCCGTAGGATGTTGAAAGTGGAATCATCGCGCCATGACAGCCTCGTGCGGAAACGGTCATAGCCGGAGTGTAACCTATAGATAAGATAGAGGTAGAGTTTAAAATACATGTGCAGAAAGTTGGTGGGCAATAATCTTTTTTACTGTCAGCGTGACGGATGTAGACACAGATACCGGGGGTGGTCGGGACGCGGTTGTTTTTGGGGGGGGCAGCGGGCCCTCACCCCTTCCTTGCTCCAGGGCTTATTCCACACTTTTAAGTTTTGCAGAGTTTACCGGATAAAAATGATGCGCCAAGAAAGCGTCGGGGGGGGCGCTGGGGAATCCCCTCCGGCTCCCCTCTCCCCCCGCTCCGCTGGCGCCCCCTCCCCCGGGCGGGCGCGTTGCCCTTTTAAGAGCCCCCCTCGCCGGGCGGGGCCGGGACCTTTTCCCGTCTCGCGACATCCTCCTCCGGCCGGGGCCGGTCCTCGCCCGCCCGCCCCCCGCCCGCCCCGGCTCCGCCCGGAGCTCCCCCCGCCCCGTCCCGTCCGCCCCTCCCCTCCCCTCCCTCCCCTCCGCCCTGCCCGGCGGGCGCCGGCAACCGCGCCAGCTCCGGGCTCCGGGCTCCGCTTCCCTTCCCGCGTCGGAGGCCGGGCCCGGGCCTCGCCGAGCCGCCACCGCGGGGGCCAAGCAGGGATATAGCGCGGGCGCCCCCTCCCCGCGCCCCGGACCCAGCCTCGGGGGCCCCCCAGGAGGGCGAGAAGGAGACGCGGAGCGGGCGGAGCAGCGAAAGGTTCGGGCCGGGATCCGCGGGGAGGGGTGGAATGGGTGGGCCGGGCGGCCGGGCGGCGGGGGTCGGGCGGGGCCCCCCGGGATCCCGGCCCCGGAAGAGGCGCAGCTTTCAGGAGGGGGGCGCCCTCGGCTGGACGGGCGTGGGGGGGTCGGGGAGACGCCCGGGCTGGGGCCGCTCGGGGCGAGGGAGGCGGGGGGCTGCCGGGGAAGAGCCGGCCGGCCGGCCCGGAGCGGAGCGGAGCGGGGCTCCTTTCCCTGCCCGGGCGGAGGGGCCTGGGGGGTCCGGGGTTTCTCCGGGGGGGCCGCCCGGTCGGGGCTCGGGGGAGGGAGCGCCCGAAGCCGGTCGATTTCGCCCCCGCGGGAGTCGGTTCTGTCTGCGGCGCCCCCTGGGCGGAGGTCCCCGGGGGGTCCCGAGTTCCGCGGCCCTTTGCCCGGCGTGCCCAGCAGCGCCCTCCCCGCCCGCCGCCCGCCGAGCAGAAACCACCCGGGAGACGGGCGGCGGGGGCGCCGGGGAGCCCCTCCCTCCGCTTCGGGCGGCTCCGCTCCGGCCCCCGGCCCCTTGGGGGAGGGAGGGGGAGGCCCTGCCCCTGAGGCTGAGCGGCCCCTTCCTCCTGAGAGCCCCCCGTGTGGGGTGACCCCGGGGGGCTCGTGTGGGCCGCCTGGGCGGCAGCGGGCGGGGGGCGGAGAGGGACCGAAGGGCCACTCCGAGCGGTCGGGGGCTATTTTTAGGCGGGTGACCGGCCCTGGCGCGCGCCGGGCGCGATACGCAGCAGCCGCCTTTGGGTCCCGGGGGGCGGCGGGAAGGCGGGGGCGGGGGCGTCCCCCTCCGGGAAGGACCCCCGGGGTCGCCCCGAGCGGACCCCGCCGGGCGGCCCGGAGCCCCCCCGTCGCCTCCCGAGCAGGTAAGGCGGCGCCGAGGGGCTGGGGAAGTTTTGATCCCGGCGACGGTGGGAAGCTGGCGGGCGCTCCGGGGAGCCGGAGGAGGCACGTGCTCTTTGGGGGCGGGAGGGGGGGCTTGCCCTTGTCGGTGGAAGGCTGCGAACGGGCTCATAGAGTGGCGTTTTAAGAAAAAGACAGGCCAGGCCACGGACGCCGGGGGGGGGGTCGGCTCGGACAGTCTGTTCCTTGGAGAGCCTGGCTGTGTGCAATGCCCTCCTTCTTGCTATTTGGGAGAAAGGTGAGAGCGCCGGCCGCGGGCGGGGGGGCTCCAGCCAGGGCGGCGGGCGTTTCCCCCCTGGGAGAGTGACCTCATCCCGCGTCCCTTTGTGTCTTTCTGGGAAAAACCGTGTGGGGACTTTGAGTTGTGTTCCTGTCCGCCGGGAAGCATCTCTCAGGATCTCCACTCCGGGGCCTGATGGAATTGCGCTACTTTTGGAGTGGAAGGGATTCTGCTCTCTGGGTGGAACCGTGGAAGGGCGCCGTTGGGAGGGATCCTAGGGGTCATCTAGCCCACCCCCCAGATGGCCATCTTGATTCTCTCCCTACTTGTTCTCCGTGGAACATTAGGAACTGCAGCGACCAGAGGCACGGAGTCACGGTGCTGGGAGGGACCATCTAGCACAGCCCCCCTGCCTGGCAGGAGGAGCTCTGGAGGATGTGCGCGATGGCATCTTTCTCACCCCCAAGTTGTTCTGTTCCCCTTTGGTTCCCTCCACATCAAGGGGGCTCACTTGCTCTGGTTTTCTGTGGCCGTATAACCTCTGTCAAATCTCCTCTTTCTCTCTCTTTGCTGTGCTACTGTCTGGATGGAATACAGGATGGAATACAGAAATATAGGGTGGGGGACACGTGGCTGGATAGCAGTACGTGTGAAAGGGATCTAGTAGACCGCAAGCTGAACATGAGCCAGCAGTGTGATGCGGCAGCCAAGAAAGCCAATGCAATTCTCGGCTGCATCCATAGGAGTCTGGTGTCTAGATCGAGGGAGGTCCTGGTACCCCTCTACTCTGCTTTGGTTAGACCCCATCTTGAATACTGTGTCCAATTCTGGGCATCCCAATTCAAGAAGGACATGGTCAAGCTGGAGCAAGTCCAGAGGAGGGCGACCAAAATGGTGAGAGGCCTGGAAGCTGTGAAGCCCTATGAGGATAGACTTAGAGAGCTGGGGATGTTTAGTCTGCGGAAGAGAAGGTTAAGAGGGGACAGGAGAGCCATGTTTAAATATTGGAAGGGATGCCACATAGAGGAGGGAGAGGGCTTGTTTTCTGCTGCTCCAGAGACCAGGACAAGGAGCAATGGATTCAAGCTGCAGGAAGGGAGAATCCACCTGAACCTCAGAAGAACTTCCTGACAGTCAGGGCTGTCCGGCAGTGGAATCTGCTGCTGCCTCCGTGGAGTGTGGTGGGGTCTCCTCCTTCTTTGGAGGTTTTTAAGCAGAGGCTTGATGGCCATCTGTCCAAGGGAGTGCTTTGAGGGTGTTCCTGCATGGCTGAAGGGGGTTGGACTGGATGGCCCCTGGGGCCTCTTCCAACTCTAGATTTCTATGATTCTGTGATGCTATGATTTCTTGGATTGACTGAGGGGGCTGGGCTGCTGTGGCGGGCAGGCAGCCCTAACTGGACAGAAGTGACCGTTGACTTTGAGCCCCCTTCTCTCTGAGAGATGAGGGGGGTGGGCAGCACTTGTGACCGTTCCTTCTACTGCTGTGGTGTTCCTTATGCCTGGGAGTTAAAACGAGCTTTCTGCTTATTTTGGCCTTCTGCTTATTTTGGGTCCTTTTTCTTAAATTAAGATTTTTGCCACGTACAATAGAAATGTAAAAGAAACAGAAAACAAAGAAATGCAGATAAAGAAAACAGAGGAAAAGCAAAGGAATTAGGAAAAATTCTAAGAAAGAGGAAATTCTAAGAATTCTAAGAAAGAGGGGACTTGTTTTCTGCTGCTCCAGAGACCAGGACAAGGAGCAATGGATTCAAGCTGCAGGAAGGGAGATTCCACCTGAACCTCAGGAAGAACTTCCTGACGGTCAGGGCTGTCCGGCAGGGGAATCTGCTGCCTCCATGGAGTGTGGTAGAGACTCTTCCTTCCTTGGAGGTTTTTAAGCAGAGGCTGGATGGCCATCTGTCCAAGGGAGTGCTTTGTTGGTGTTCCTGCATGGCAGGGGTTGGACTGGATGGCCCCTGGGGTCCCTTCCAACTCTACATTTCTATGATTCTATTATTCTAAGAATCAACATACAGAAAAAGATACACCTATGAAGGTTTAGGTAGAAATACAGGTAAGTCATGCCCAAACTTGTTTTCAGCAGCTGTGTCCATCTGTGTACATCAGACAGTGGTGCCGCCTCTCCAAAAACCCTGATAGACTTCTTCTGCTTGCTAACCCATGTTAATTCTCAAAACTCTTTTTTCTTCAGAACGTCTCTGGAGGGTTTCCAGTCTTTTAAAACGGTCTCTAGTGAGTTTCTTCTAATGACACGCGACCGTTGACCCACGTCTGCTGGCTCATTCAATTGCAACCGCCCTCCTTCCACCGTCGGGATGTCTGAGTCCTTCTGTTTTTGAGTGTATAACCGTCTCCCTCGGTTTTCTGCCTGTTGAACCCTCCTGACAGTAGATGCTCAGGGAGGGTGGGAGGTTTTGCATCCCAGTGATCCCCCCTCTGGTTGCTCTGGCCCCTCTTTGTTTCCTGGTGAGGAGCGGTTGTTTGCCTTGGCCGGGGCCTGTTTAAGAGCAAGCCCTCCTGATCCCTCTCTCATGACTCCTCTCGGAGGTCTAGCAGCTGATCAGATGTCTGGGTGCTTAGTCAGAAGGGCGCTGGAGCAGCCTCCTTCAACCTGGGGCCTGCTGGAGGGGTCCAAGTGCACCCCCAGAATCCCCCAGCCCACTGTGGACTGGGGGATTCTGGGAGTTGCAATCCAACCCCTCTGGAGAGTCCTGGCTTGGAGGAGGCGCGATAGGCAGACCAAACTGTAACCCCCCAGCAGAGGGGGAAAAAAGATTTTTCTCATGCAACTGAATGTAGAAAGAAATCTCCTTTGTTCCGTGGAATGCAAGAGCAAGTTCATCCATCTTCTCTCCCTCTCTTGGCCTTGCGGTCTCTTTCCCTCTCTCTCTAACCCCCCAACCCAAGCCGGTTTTCCCAGTCCAGAGTCTGGTTCCTGAAGAGCAATTAGGTCAGGATTGCACCATGGCTGCCAGCTCCTCTGGTTCGTCTTGCCAAGAGATCAGGCTTGCTGTGGTAAGCAGTTTGTCAGGTGGGGAGGGAGAGATGTCTGGGTTTTGCAGCTGAGGTTGGGGTGGGGGTGGTGGGCTTTTGGGGGGCTGGTGTGGGGATAAAGAGGCAGAGGAAGTAGGCTGTTGTTGGGCCAATGCAGAGGGTTGGTTTGTACAACATGAATTCCGCATGACTGAAGTCGCCCCATTAGTTCCCTTCTGACTATTATTATTGCTGTTTCTGTGATTATTAATCTTTATTTATATGCTGCCTTTCTTCCCAAAACTGGAACTCAGTGGCTTACCAATTAAAGCAAATACCTGTTGAAACAAAACGAGAAAAGAGTTTCCACCTAAACTTTAGGAAGAGCTTCTTAAAAGTAAGAGTGGCCAGAGAGGTTCCAGATTTTCTTCCTGTCCTTTCTGTTTGTATTTTGGAGAGCCAGACTTATTTTGTTTATCCCAGAAGATATTTTGTCAGCACCCAATACAATCAGAGACTTTCAAAGTACAATCGGAGATCTTTCAAAAAGATCTTCGGTTGATTTGTCTTTTAAAGTCCACATCGGTTTTGCAACTTGGGCAAGATCCGCAACTTTAACAGCCCATTCTTCCGTCATTGGTGCATCAGCCTGCTTCCAGATGCCGGAATCTCCCAGCATTTCTGGCGCTGTGAAGATGCTGAGTGCGGTGTCAGTCACGCGATGGCAGTGCGTAGGATTGGCCTGTGGGTTTTTAAGGAAAGGGTCAAAAACAGCTGGTTTTGTGTCGTGCTCTGCTGAACTCTGTACAGGTGTTCTCCAGACCATGAAGTAGATGTGCTTCTAGATGACAGAAAATTTGGTAGCGGAGGCAGCCATAAGACGGAAAACACAGGGAGAGGGTCCTGCTGCTCAAAAAAGAAGAGCAGTTGAACGTGTTGCAGGGGCTGGACTAGATGGCTCTTGGGGTCTCTTCTGACTCTAGGATTTTAACTACACACTGTATGAAAGCCAACGCAATTCTCGGCTGCATCCATAGGAGTCTGGTGTCCAGATCGAGGGAGGTACTGGTACCCCTCTACTCTGCTTTGGTGAGACCCCATCTTGAATCCTGTGTCCAGTTCTGGGCACCCCAATTCAAGAAGGATAGTGACAAGCTGGAGCAGGTCCAGAGGAGGGTGACCAAAATGGTGAGAGGCCTGGAAGCCATGAAGCCCTACAAGGAACGGCTTAGGGAGCTGGGGATGTTTAGTCTGCAGAAGAAAAGGTTAAGAGGGGACATGAGAGCCATGTTTAAATATTTGAAGGGATGCCATGTAGAGGAAGGAGGGGACTTGTTTTCTGCTGCTCCAGAGACCAGGACAAGGAGCAATGGATTCGAGCTGCAGGAAAGGAGATTCCACCTCAACCTCAGAAGAACTTCCTGACAGTCAGGGCTGTCCAGCAGTGGAATCTGCTGCCTCCATGGAGTGTGGTGGAGTCTCCTCCTTCTTTGGAGGTTTTTAAGCAGAGGCTGGACGGCCATCTGTCCAAGGGAGTGCTTTGAGGGTGTTCCTGCATGGCAGGGGGTTGGACTGGATGGCCCCTGGGGTCTCTTCCAACTCTACATTTCTATGATTCTATGAAGAAGTCCACCATTCTCATCTCTCCCTAATTTGCTCCTTTCTGCTCCTGTGGATGGTGAGCCTCCCTTTGGGTCCTGGCAACGTGGGAAGGAGGGGAAGAAAGTTCTCCTTCTCCCTGCCTCATTTTACACTCTTTTCTTGGGCTGCTGCTCTCTGCTTGCTTGTTTTTCCTGAGCCACCCCCCGCCAATTTTTGCAAATTTTCTTCATGGGGAATTGTTCCAGCACCCCCCCCCCACTGACCTTTGGCTTGTCCTTTCCTGGCTCTTTGCTGGAGATGCTCCCTTAGGCTTGCCTGTGCAATTCGACCAAAGAGGGCATCCGTCCCTTTTGGCACCCTCCTCCTCCTCCTCCCGCTGCCCAGATGTTGCTGGGCTTTCTGGACCCCTTTCCAGCGTGTGAGGGTTCTCCCCCTCTCTGCATAAATACCGGGTGTGCCGTTTTGTGCGTGCACGCCAGCGTCAGAGCCGAGAAGGCCACCGCCTGTATGTCAGATGGGCCTCCTTGCCTTCTCTCCCCCCTCGCTGTCGATGTGCGCCTCCTCCCGGATCCTGCTTGCTCCTTGGTCTGTGGCCCTGTGGACCACGTTGGGTTTATTTTTCCGTGTCCAGCTTGACACAGGAAGGAGTGTTGCACCCGCTCCTGTACTCACCCTTCCCCTGATTGTTTGTGTTCCACTTTCGCCTTTGCTCCATCAAACAGACTTTTAAACAAAGAAAATGTAGGTGTGGGCCTTCTGCCTTCTTTGCCACGGAGGAGCTGCCGGAGTCTTTGGTTCTGCCGGCTTTCGGTGGCCAGAACCGGTAGTCGGTCAGTGAAAATCTACCGTGGGAACTGAATGGACTTGTCTCTGCCCCTCGTCTCAGCTGTTGTTACGGCATCAACTGATGGGTAACTTACTACAGGTGGGAAGGCCTTTTGGGGGGAAAAAAAACCCTGAAAAATTTAGGGAAAACCCCGACAAACACTTTCCCTTTTTTCCCTTTCTTTTTCCTACAGCCGTTTTTTTCTTGGAGAAATTACAGAATGGGTCATGGGAGATTTTCTTTGGAATGATGAATAAAATATTTTAAGGAAACTGTTCTTCTATTTAACCCCCTATCACAACAACTATGTGGCAGGTGTACTTTTTGGCAAGAATATAATGGTCTCTCACATCATTCTAGTTCCTTGCTTTTATTTTTCAGCTCCTTTCCTTTCTCTTTGGCGCTACGGAAGATGAGAGCAGAGAAAATAATTTCCTTTGCTTTGCTGATGTTGATGGGTTTTTAATGTTTTCATTTGGGTTCTTTGCCTACTTTTCATAAGTGGAAAAAAACCCCAAAGCAGTTCCATATAGTTCAAGTGTTCCTTATAGTGGAAGACCCTGTAGCTCTGTACTAACCCACACTAAAATTTAAAAAAATAAATTCAGTTTATAAATATTCTGTGAGTAACCTGTAGCTTTAATAGGTGAAACATGATAATTTTATGTCGCTCCAATTAATACATTATATACCTTACCAACTTAAGGTAACTTTCAAGGTATAAAAAAGGATGCGAATAATAGCATTTTTCAATTTTTCTGGATATTTCTGTTTTTTAAAGAAGAAACAGGAAAGCCTAGAACATTTCTGGAAAGATCCCATCTCAACAACTTGCTCTTTGCTCTGAGTCTACCTGCGGAGCCTTTGGCCTGATCCTGCCATGCTTTTTCCTTTCTGACTCACCTGTCCCGGATCTTCACCCTGGGCGGTTGGAGGAAGACTGTAGGGCCCAAACTCCCAAATGCACTTTGGGGGGCCCTTTATTGGGCCAACCGGAAGATGCCTAAAAACTACACTAGCCATGGAAGCTCACTGGCTTCTGTTGGAGGACTGGAGGGTGCCACATTTGCTGGTGGAGTCAGCATTAAGGTCTTTCTCCCAAGTAAAGCAACATCATAGGAATCTTTGGGCAGAAGTTTCTGTTTCTGTTGTTCTTATTGACATTATTATCTTTCTCTTCCCTCCCCAAAACTGAGACTCAAGCCATTTCCGCACTAGAGTGTTATAGCGCGATGATTCCACTTTCAACATCCTCTGGAATCCTGGGGTTTGCAGTTTCGGGAGGGGCCAGCCAGGATTCCAGAGGATGTTGAAAGTGGAATCATCACGCTATAACACTCTAGTGCGGAAATGGCCTCAGACTGGCTCAAGAGAAGGTTGAGAGGTGACATGACAGCTGTGTTTAAATATTTGAAGAGATGTCACATGGAGGATGGAGCAAGCCTGTTTTCTGCTGCTCCAGAGACTAGGACACGGAGGAACGGCTTCAAATTCGAGGAAAGAGATTCCGTCGAAGCCTTAGAAAGAACTTCCTCAAGGTAGAAGCAACCAGACAGTGGAATCTGCTGCTGCCTCCTTTGAGTGTGGCGGAGTCTCCTCCTTTTTTGGAGGTTTTTCAAGAGAGGCTGGATGGCCAGAATCTGTCAAAAGAAGTGCTTTGATGGTGCCTTACTGCCGGGCAGAAGCGGGTGGGACTGGCTGGCCTTTCGACTCTGCTCCAGCTCTACAGTTTTAGGATTCTGTGATTTCAAACAAATGAAAACAATTAAGTCATGCAAAAGGTCAACATTAAAATAGAATGAAGCTACCAATCATAGCAGATATAATTAAAAATAATGGAAAGTACTTAAGAGCAGCACAGTTAAAAACCATAAGGCACCCTGTTGTAAGCTCAAAAGAGTAAGAGAAGGGATTCTACGTAAGCATTGGGAAGAAATTGTTGACAGTGAGAATTGTTCAACTGTGGAACCCATTGCCATGGAGTTTAGTGGGCCCTCCCGAAACTGCAAATCCGTGGGATGTTGAAAGTGGAATAATAGCACTGTAACAGTCTAGTGTGGAAATGGCCTTAGTTTTGTCTTCCGTTGCAGTCAGTGGCTTAATACAGTCCCAACAGTCCTTGCTTTCTGTTTTGGGACACCACAGATCCAAAAGTTCTTAAGAAAATTGAGTTAAAACACATTTCCAAGCTATGTGGTTTTGCTGTCACCAGTCCCTGTTCTTCTGAATTGTCCCTTTATTTCTCTTGTGCCCTTTTAAACTTTGCAGGGAATTGTTGCAAGCAGGACCTGTTGAATTTCATAGCCATTTGGTGCCACCTTTTGCAGTTTTCATTCCTCTGTGTGCGTCTGTGCACATGCGTGTACGTGTAAACGTCCATCCCTCCGGAATCTGCCGACTGAGAATAATCCTTTCTGTATCCTCTCTGTATCCGATGAAGTGAACTCTTAAGTCCACAAAAGTTTCCGCCGCAATCAGTCTTGTTTGCTTTTCCAGAACGGTGGACCAGCCGGTGGCGTTTGCGGTTGCTGAGCTTCGTGGTGAGAACGGGGCAGGCGGGGCCAGGGAAGGGTGTTTCAGTCCTTTGCACAAAAGACTGGATGAGGATTTGGGTGGGGGGGCAGGTCAGAATCTTCCTAGGCTCCTCTGCATTTGAAATTTATTTTATTTATTTTTAAAGAGTCACTTGGTGCTTTTTAGAAGAGGGGAAAAATGCCTGTTCTTTTTCTGCGTTTGCAGCCAGTAGCTGACTCTGTCCTCAGAGCAGCTTTTTCTATTCTACAAACACCCCTGGCTTGCAATCTCTGGCCATTTCCTCACTAGACTGTTATAGCACTATTATTCCACTTGCTATTCCTATGGAATCCTGGGGTTTGCAGTTTCCGAAACTGCAAACCCCAGGATTCCATTGGACGTTGCAAGTGGATTAATAGCGCTATAACAGTCTAGTGCGGAAATGGCCCCAGAAACAAAAGTCTTGCCTCACCACTGACTTTGCATTGGCTCTGGATCAATGTGCAAGGATTTTATCTTCCTCTTTTTGCTCTTTCAAATTAAAAAGACTCTCCTACAAGGTACCTGAGGTCACGTCAGGCTTCCTTAGTACAAAGCAGTGTGGTACAATGGTTAGAGGGAGCATTAAGGTAGGACCAGGGAAAACCTGTCCTCTAATCTGAGCTCACCCCTGAAACTGAGGATGATTTTGAGCCCCAAGAGCTCCTGGCTGAGACTTCGAAAGGCCCCTCCCGAAACTGCAAAACCCAGGATTCCATAGGATGTTGCAAGTGGAATCGTAGCGCTATAACAGTCTAGTGCGGAAATGGCCCCAGTCTGTCTGATAAAAGCTGTTAGGGCAGGGGGATGCGTTGACATCCGTTCCCTGTGGCCCCCTCTGCAGGCTCTGCCCTCCCACAGCTTTCTCTCTGCTTTTCCAAGTGTGGTCCCTTCTGATGATGTGCTTGTGATGACCCTCACCTTGGCCGGACTTCTCACGGCCTTCCTCTTAGAATCATAGAAATGTAGAGTTGGAAGAGACCCAAGGGGCCATCCAGTCCAACCCCCTGCCATGCAGGAACACCCTCAAAGCAATCCCTTGGACAGATGGCCATCAAGCCTCTGCTTAAACACCTCCAAGGAAGGAGACTCCACTACACTCCATGGAGGCAGCAGATTCCACTGCCGGACAGCCCTGACCGTCAGGAAGTTCTTCCTGAGGTTCAGGTGGAATCTCCTTTCCTGCAGCTTGGATCCATTGCTCCTTGTCCTGGTCTCTGGAGCAGCAGAAAACAAGCCCTCTCCTTCCTCTACAAGGCTGAGAGAAGACTTCTGGGCCACAGCGTTGCTCCATTCTGCTTTGGTCGGGCCTCACCTGGAAGAATCCTGTGTACAGTTCTGGGCACCTCAGTTCAGGAATCTTAGGGAGATCTTCCCAATGGCAGTTCAACAGTGGAATTTGCCACTGCCGCAGTGGGGTGTGGTGGAGTCTCCTCCTTCTTTGGAGGTTTTGAAACAAGAGGTGTGCAGTCTTCCCTCACTTATCTGGCAGGTCAGGGACTGTCAGAAAGTGGGAAAGGTCAGCATGTGGAACCCCTCTGCCCTATGGAACATGAAGGACTTGCAGGGGCTCACTTGGCACTGATGGTGCTTGGGGGGTTTCTGAGCTGGCTCGGCACCTTTCCCCTCTCTGATTTGCGAGCAGTGCATGTGTGGTCCCAAATGAGCCTCCATGGGCAGGAGGAACTGAAGGAAGCCTGCTGTTTCGGTGCTTGCAGTACAGACAAGTTCCCTTAAGTCGACCAGGGGGTCTGCTCTTTCCATGGGCAAGAGTTGGAAGCACACGTGCAGTCCCAAGCAAGTCTCTATGGGCAAGAAGAACTGGTGAGTGAGTAGACCCCATGCTGAATTAGTGGAACTTGTCCTTATTTTGGAAGCATCGGAAGAGCAAGTCATCAGAAAGTGGGGCATTGAAAAGGGGGGGTTCCTGTATTCCTGAATGGCAGAAGGGGGGTGGACTGGATGGCCTGCAGGGTCTCTTCTAACTCTGTGACGTGTCCTGTGAGTTTCCAGAGCTGCGTGGAGATTCCAGTTGTGGCCTCCCAAAGTCCTGGCCCGGCCTCCAAGCACTGCTCCACACTGCCCGTGTTCCAGGCCCCCTCCCTCTCCACCTCGCCCGCTTTTTCTGTAAAGCTCTTCTCCTCCTCCGTTGCAGATGGGCCATCCTGCTGTCTTCTCTGTTGGCTTCCCTCCCCGATGGGTGTGATGGGGTGGGGTGGCCCCCCAGGGCCCCTCACCAAGCTGGGACTTGCCTGTTCTGAGGCCCCTCCTGTGCGGACCCCGTGATCCCTCCTGGGCCAAAGTGCCGGATCTTGATGACAGGTGGTGTTAGCGTCTAGACCGATGTTATCAGTCTGGGTTTGGAGGTGCCTGCTTTTCCCCAACAGCCTATAATTTTATGATGGGAAAAGACAACAACAAGGAATTAAGAGAGAGATTGAGAGGCGCTCAAAATATGTAGTGGAACCTGCTGCTGCCTCCGTGGGGTGTGTTGGAGTCTCCTCCTGCTTTGCAAGTTTTTAGAGAGAGACTGGGTGGCACCTGTCAGAGGGGGTGCCCGGATGGTGTCTTCCTGCCTGGTAGAAGGTCAGACTAGGTGGCCCCTGGGGGTCTCTTCCACCTCTGGGGTTCTGTTCTTGCGCTCCTGAGTCCCCATCCACCTTCTCTCGGTCGGGTGATTCCTCCCGGCTGCTGTGTCTTGCGCGTAGGGCGGGGCGGCCAGAAGAGGGATGCGGGCAGCGGTGGCGGGTGGATGCTTCAGGTTGGATGCCTGAGTGGTGCGTCTGCTGCCGTTTGGGGCGGGTGCCTCTTTCCTACCAGCTGTGTGATTACAGTCGTTGAGGCTCCTGGATGGCGGGAGGAGCCTCTAATTAAAGGCTTCCCGCTGGCGGGATGCGGGTGCCGGTGGCGCTTTCGCGCTTTCCCTGGGCCGCAGGAGAGGCCGAGCAGCAGCCGCCTTGTGCGAGGATGAAAAATGAATGGACTGGCCTGGGTCATTCAGGTGGAGCTGGCAGGGGACCAGTTTCACCTGAGCTGTTTTTGCAGAAATAAGCAGGCCTAGGCCGTGTCTTCAGCATCACGGGATTGCAGAGCTGGACGGTAACCCGAGGGTCATCCAGTCCAGCCCCCAGGTGCCACCCCCAAGACCTGCTGCTGAAGCATCCCCTGACAGGGGTCCTCTGGCGGTTTAAAAAGCTTTTGGGCCCTAAAGATTCCATGTATCCTAATTTGCATATATAGGTTGAGTATCCCTTTATCCAAAATGCCAGGAACGAGGAGTGTTTGGGATTTTTAATTTTTTTTCCCCAGACTTTGGAATATTTGCCTACACATGATGAGCTGTCTTGGGCCATTTCCACACTAGACTGTTATAGCTGTATTATTCCACTTGCAACATCCTATGGAATCCTGGGGTTTGCAGTTCCGGCCGGCCCCTCCCGAAACTGCAAACCCCAGGATTCCATAGGAGGTTGCAAGTGGAATAATAGCGCTATAACAGCCTAGTGCAGAAATGGCCTTGAAGATGGGACCCAAGACTAAACACGGAAGTCATTTTTGTTTCGTATGCACCTTATACGCGTGGCCTGGAGGTAATTTATGCAATATTTTTAGTACTGTACCACTCTTCCAGTGTGGGGTCTGCTCTTTGGCCAGTTCTTTTCTTCTCGCCTTTTTCTTGTAGGGAACAGGAGGGAATTGCAGAGGGACACCAAGTGAGCCTCCATAGTTTACTCGTGTCCTACGAGAAGAAGGCAAGAGGAGAAGGTCAGACGAAACACAGGGTTCTGCTTTTCTCCTGTAGAAAACACGAGGCGATTATGGAGCCTTGCTGGGTATGCTTAGCTTGGAAAGAGAAGATTAACAGACAACAGGTTAGCTGTGTTTAAATATTGGAGGAGATGTGGTGTGGAGGATGGAGCAGGCTGTTTTTCTGTGGCTCCAGAGACCAGGACACTGTGGGGCAATGACTGCAAACTTCAGGAAAAGAGACTCCACCTAAACCTTAGGAAGAACTTTCTGAGTGTAAGAGCAGTTCAACAGTGGAATATGGTGCCTTGGATGACCATCTGTCAAAGGGGGTCCTTGGATGACGCCTGCCTGTGTGGTGGAAGGGGCTTGGTCTCGAGGCCCCTTGGGGTCTCTTTCAAATCTTACCATTCTAGGATCCTGTGACTCTAACCATCAAGTAACTTAGAGGAAGAAGCCCCCCTTCTTCATAGAATCATAGAAACGTAGAGTTGGAAGAGACCCCAGGGGCCATCCAGTCCAACCCCCTTCTGCCATGCAGGAACACCCTCAAAGCAATCCCGGCAGATGGCCATCCAGCCTCTGCTTAAAAACCTCCAAGGAAGGAGACTCCACCACACTCCATGGAGGCAGCAGCATCTTCCACTGCTGGACAGCTCTGACCATCAGGAAGTTCTTCCTGAGGTTCAGGTGGATTCTCCTTTCCTGCAGCTTGAATCCATTGCTCCTTGTCCTGGTCTCTGGAGCAGCAGAAAACAAGCCCTCTCCCTCCTCTTCTTCATTTTTTTGCAAATTCTTTTATTAAAAGAAAAAGAAAAAAAGGGAAATAATGCTGCCAGGCAGAAGTGGAGGTGATTTTTTTGGCTTGTCCTGTTTGGTTTGAGCCCTCTCTGACGGGGTTCTTCCTCCCTCCCGGTTGCGGAGGTCCTGCAGCCAGAGGGGGCCGGGAGAAAGGAGGGCCGGCAACGGAGGAGCACGGCTCAGAGAGCAGAGCTGAACCAGCAAATGCTTTAAACACACAGCCCAGGGCCACCAATGCCACGGTGCTGTGGGAAAGGAGACGGAGATGAGTCTGTGCTCATGGGGTTGCAAGTGGGTCGAGGGAGGACACCTCTCCCCCCCGCCCAAAAAAATGTCCCAGTGGCCTGCAAAGATTGGTGTCTTCTCTGTTCCTCTGAGAAAGTTTCTGTCTTTCAAAGGAGTGCTGGATGGGTTTGAGGGCAAAGCACCGGACAGGTGGGTGGAACAGTGGGACCAAGTACGGCCAAGTGAATAACCAGCAGGGATTTGGGATGCTGCCTGCAGAGCTGGTACTGGGGGGACGCTTGGAAGGATTATTGCGGGGGAGGCCTTTTTTGGAACTGTCCACCCTGACTGCAAGTTTGGAGCCATGGCCGCTCTGTTGCTGCCCAGCCTGGGTTTCAGGGAGGCAGCCTCTGGTTCAGATTTCCTGCCCAGATCTTGGTTGTTGCACTTTGGTTTGAAATCCACTGCCCCCCTCCGCTGCCCATCCTAGGCCATTTCCGCACTAGCCTGTTATAGCGCGATGATTCCACTTGCAACGTCCTCTGGAATCCTGGGGTTTGCAGTTTTGGGAGGGGCCGGCCGGCCCCTCCCGAAACTGCAAACCCCAGGATTCCAGAGGAGGTTGCACGTGGAATCATTGCGCTATAACCGGCTCGTGCAGAAATGGCACTAGTGTTGTCTTGGAAGGATTCATTACTATTCCGAGGAGGTTTGCCATGGCCTTCCTCTGAGCTGAGAAAGTGAGGCTCGTCCAAGTCACTCAGAGGATCCCCATGGCCAAACGGGGATTCGAACCCTCGTCTTCCAGAGTCCTAATCCAGCATTCAAACAGCCACACTACGCCTTTAGAGATGGTTCTAACGGAGAAAGAAAAGGTTTTCTTTGCAAGATTTCTTTGGAGGAGGTTTGCCATGATCTTCCCCTGAAGCTGAGAGAGTGGGACCTGCCTAAAGTCACTCAGGGGTTTCCAAGGGTGAGGGGGATTTGAACCCATGTCTCTTGGGGTCCTAGTCTGACGCTCAAGACCCTGTTCCGTGCTGACTTTTGGGGGCTTGCTATTCTTCTGTGCCTTCAACTCTGACTCAGGGCAAGCTTCTTCTGGCCTGATTAATTCAGATGAGTATTGCCACCATTTCCCCTGTAGATGGCTGAGAGAGTGTGACCTGCCCAAGGTCACCCAGTGTGTTTCCATGGCTGAGTGGAGATTCCCACCCTGGTCTCCAGACCCCTGGAATCCAACACTCCAACCAGAACACCAAAGTGGCTTGTCAAATCTTTCAGTAAAGTTTTGGGGCAATCCATGGACACAGAATCCGTGGATATGGAAGGCCGACTGTATTTCTGTCGATGCAGGGGGTTGGACTGGATGGCCCCTGGGGTCTCTTCCAACTCTAGATTTCTGTGATTCTGTGATTCTATGGTCTAGAATTGCATTGGCCTTTTTAGCTGCTGCATCACACAATTGACTCATGTTCAGCCTGGATCTTCCTGCTGCTAGAGGTCTAGTCCAGCAGTTCTCACCGTTTTGACCCTCCTGATGTTTTGAACTTGAGGGCCCAGCCCAGGTCCTCACTACGGCAGGCTCCAGACTGATTGGTGGGGGGCCGTGAAATCAGGAAGGAGGAATACACACAGATGCATGGGGGGGGCACTGTGATATTTTGGGGGTCAAGAAGCAAAGCTTCCTGTGTGACGCAGGGAGAAAATACTCTACAAGATGAGAGAGAGAAAGGGCAGAGGAAGGAAACGGGGGACAAATAATGCTGATTTTTTTCTCTTAATACCCATTGTATTTTCCTTCCCTTTCCGAGTGGGCTGGCGTGGGTGAAAAGGACGGGGCGGGGAGACCCGGGGCCCTTTTTCCTGGAAAAGTGGTGGGCTGGCCCCATTCCGAAATTAACGCCTGGCTCTTAAGTGCAAAGAAGCCCTTCCTTGCTTGCAATCAGGGTGGCAACTGTGTCTGCTGACACCCAGAGCCGAGTCTTGTTTCCCCCTGTTTTCCTCTTCTGTTCTGGGCCGGCGGACCCAGATGAACCGGCTGGGGTTGGGCCGGGCTCAGCTGAGTGCCGGGCCTGGGAGGAGCCCTCGAAACAGGAAAGATCTCTTTGTTGGGATTCCAGGGCTCTTATTCACCGAGGCCGTGCCGGAGAGGCTCACACGCCCTTCAGGAGCGCCCGCCCTCGTGGCTGCTTGGCTGGACGCCTTTTCTTGGTGCAGACTCAAGGTCTACGGGAGAGCTTGGGAACAAGTCTGCCCACCCCCACTTTTTTTTTTTTTTTTTGAGATTGCAACTCTCAGAATCCCCAGCTGCCCAGCAGCTGTGCTGGCCAGAGGATTCTGGGAGTTGTGGTTTAAAGAAGTAACATTCTCCAGCTCTGGTCTGGAATGGGAAACCTAATATATCAAAATATTCAGCTTACAGGTGTCCCCTGCTTGCGTGACAGGTAAGGGACCGGAGCTCGATCAGAAAGTGGTCTAGAATTGCATTGGCCTTTTTAGCTGCTGCATCACACAACTGACTCATGTTCAGCCTGGATCTTCCTGCTGCTAGATGTCTAGTCCAGTAGTTCTCACTGTTTTGACCCTCCTGATGTTTTGAACTTGAGGGCCCAGTCCAAAAATGGAACCTATGCCATTTCCACACTAGACTGTTGTGGTGCTATTATTCCGCTTTCAACATCCTATGGGATCCTGAGGTTTGCAGTTTAGGGAGGGACCTCAAAGGCCGTCCTCAAAGGCCCCTCCCGGAACTGCAAACCCCAGGATTCCAGAGGATGTTGCAAGTGGAATCATCGTGCTATAACGGTCCAGTGTGGAAATGGCTAAAATCATTGAATGTAAAAAAAAGAGAGAAAATGCTTTCTGAATTACCGTTGATTACATTATTGAAAAACAAAAAATAAAAACATACATATAACATTACTTCCCTTAGTTAGAACTCAATCTCTTCTTGAAAAATAATGAAGACTCACTTGCATATCACTTAAACTTCCTCTCCTTATACACCTCTTTCTGGATTATCTCTGTACCAATTGATATTGTTCCTCCTATATGTCCATATATATTCAGCATATAAAAAATGTACATGCATATACATACATAGAGATACATGCACATACAAGCAAGCGTCATTATGGAGATGGATTTTTTTTTAAAGGAGCATTTTGGGGGAGAAGGTGAAATGGATAGGAGTGGAAGCAGAGCTCTCCTGAACCTTTCTTAGCGGGGTGGGAGTCTCAAGGTGGGAGGCGGGGTGTTCATGCGCCTTGTTTGTGAGTCGGGCGGCCACATTTTAGTCGTTCGGTGCTGGAGCCTTTCTCTGTCTCTTTCTCCTTGCGCTTGCTTGCTGAGGAGGGGCACGCTTGCCTAAAAATAATCCCTTTTTAGCTGTCATCAGCCGTCATGTGAGGTTTGCACTGTCCTTGCTGCTCCTTTGATGCCCTTGGGATCACACTGGGCCAGAAAAAGCAGGCGTGTGTGTGTGACATGGGCGTTGCATTTTGGGAAGGGGCAATACGGGACATAGTTTTTGTTCCCGGGATCATAGCGTTGGGAGGGATGCCCAGGGTCCATGTGGTCCAACCTCATTCTGCCATGCAGGGATGTACAACTATGGTGCTCCTGAAAGAGGACCACTCAGCCTTTGAAGACCCCCCCCCCACAATGGAGATCCCACAACCTTTCCCCTGTCAAACAGATATTGCTGTAAAAAAAAAAATCTTCCTAATGTCTAGGGGAAATCCTTTTTATCCTGGCCATTTCCGCACTAGACTGTTATGGCACTATGACTCCACTTGCAACATCTTATGGAATCCTGGGGTTTGCAGTTTCGGGAGGGGCTGGCTGGATTCCCCAGGATTCCATAGGATGTTGCAAGTGGAATCATAGTGCTATAACAGTCTAATGCAGAAATGGCCCCTGTGATTTGAATTTATTTGTTCTCATTCTAGTCTCTGGAGCAGCGGACAGCAAACTCACTCTGATTTCAGCGTGGCGTCTCTCTCATGTGGGAGATCCTCCATGTTGTGGGGAGGAAGGAAGAACAGCAGAGGAGTTTTGGCCCGATGTTACAGGGTTCCTCCCACCCCTTTTGTTTTGCATGTGCGTATTTTGCCTGCGTGCTTCCAGGGTCAACTCAAAGTGCTGGTGACACCATTTAAAGGCCTGATGGGCTTGGGGCCCTAGCGTTTAAGGAAACACCTCCCCCTGTATTTTGTCTGCCTGAGGACGGAGGCATCTTGGGGGACCCTCCCTGCATGAGGACATGGGAGGGGGCTGCCATAGCTGTGGCACAGCTGCTGTGGAACGGTATCTCCTTGGAGAGCTGATGGGCACCAGCGCTGGGTTTGGTTGGGCACCAAATCAAGACCTGGCTGTTTATTGAAGCCTTTGGATACCTTGCTTTACACCTAAAGACTAATGCACATGGTTTGAATTCCCTCCTCAGCCGTGGAGACCAACTGTGGCTGACCATGGGCAAGTTTCTCAGCCTCAGGGGGAAGGCAATGGTGAAGGCCACTCTCTGAAAAAATGTGAGCAAGAAAACCCTGGGATAGGACCATCCCGGGTGACCTTCTGGGTGCCTTCTGGGTGTATTTTGTTGCAGATGGATAGGCCGTAAGTCAGAAATGACTTGGAAGCACACAACAGCATCAGACAGGCAAATAAATGATAAAAGATTTGCTGGGAGGGCCCTGCCTCGGGGCCTCCTGAGAGCTGTTCAGAGTACCAGGCAAGTGTGATGACCCAATGTTTGTCCAGTGTGGTTTGCACAGGCTCGGCAGGGAGGAAGAGGCGGCCGGTTTCCACCATGGAGGGAGGGCGGCACGGTCCGTGTTTTCGACTTCGGCAAGCATGCTCTGGTGTCTGGGATAAACACGCGGATGCCAGGCTGACAGGTCACCCGGAATGGTGAAACCCAAAACCAGACTGTGAAGCTCTCCCTCCCTTCTCTGCAAACCTCATGGAAGGGAAACAAACCGGCAAAGTGCAGTTGTTGCCGGCCAAGGGGAGGTGGGCCGAGGGGCTCTGAAAAGGGGGTGAAACGGATGGAGAAGGACCTCTCTACGGCGCGGAGAGGGAAAGAGAGCGAGCAGTGCAACCTTCCCTTGGAATACCTTCCGCAGCAAAAACATGAAACAGCTGTCGGCTCCAAAGAGGAAAGCGGTTTTGAGACCGTTGTGGGCAGCTCCGTGAAAACATTGTGGTGAAGAGAGCAAATTCCATGTTTGGAGTTATTAGACTGAAAATGAAACTGCCGTGTCTTTATGGTTCTGCAGCTCCATTTGGAAATCCTTTGCTTACAGTTCCGGTTGCCTGGAAAGTAAATTATTGAAGTTTCTGCTGTGGGACTTCAATGAACTTTGTACTTTGGCCGTTTTAATAGCCGTTACTCGTGGAATTCTGTATCTGGAATAAACCATTCTAGATGCCTTCTGGGTGTATTTTGTTGCAGATGGATAGACTACAACTCCAGGTGTATCTGGAATAAAATCCAGGCTTCTGCTGGAAAGGGCTTGGAGGCCGTGGAAGATTACGCTGGGAGAAACCAGTGAGTCTGAATGGATCTACCGGATTCCTGGATGCATTTTTATGCTGAAACAGGCTAAGACGACTGTCTCTTTGGAGGCTGCTAAAATCCAGGAAAGATCAGGAGTACTTTCCTGCGGTGAGTGATAGTCGGATGGGATGGAGTTTTCTAAAATGACGAATGCCCTGGAGATAATAGATCAAGAGGAGCTCTCATGGGTGCCGTTGCTGTGGATTTTCTGGACTGGCAGGGGGTTAGGTGGCCTTTGGCGATCCCTGCCAGTTCCATGACCTTTCACCCTTATTGGTCATCCTAGACTTTGGCAGGGAGTCACCCCACAGGACAGATGGGCAGGAGTGTCAACACATAATACAGGTCAGTCCAGCTTTGTGTCCCTGCCAGAGAGTTATGGGACTTCCTGCCACAAGATGTGGTGGTGTCCATTGCCGTAGGTGCCGTAAAGAGATGGAGAAGGAGGAGGAAAGATCTGAAAGGGACAGAAGCATCTGGACTCTGAAATTGCCACATACTTGGAAATGTAGACTTGCCAGGGGTAGTGAAACAGTGGTGGGAAATGGCCTTTTTTCAGAGGGGAAACACCAGAAATTTTGGAAACAGAAAATAAGTGCTATCTAAGTACCCTTAAGAGATTGACAGTTACTGCTGGGAATTGGGGTCCAGGAGCATCTGGGTAGGGCTGCAGGAGCCCCACTCTGTGGCCTGGTAGGATGCTGATGTTCGGAGGAGGGGGGGCTGGTGCGGGGAGGGGCCTGGCTTCTTGTTAATGGGGATCAAAAGATTTCTTGAGCTCCCAGCCTGCCTTTGTGGGGGAAAGGTCCCTGTGGCGTAATCCACCCGGAGAATGTTGGCTTGGGAAACCAGGACTGGCTTGTGTTGTGCCGGATGGCGAATGTCTGCCTGTGGGCGGAGGAGAGAGGAAGGGGAAAGGCAGGGGTTGGCAAGGGGGAAGGAGGACTTTGGGGGGCTCTAAGAACTCTGCCTTTCAACAGATTCCCCCCGGCCTTTGGAAGTATCCGTGCTTTCTTGTTGGTCCCCCCGTCTGAGTCCTGCAGAGGCACTGGAGCCTGGTCAGTTGCAGAAACGCTACACCATCACCACCCAGGAAGAACAACCTGGCCCCAGGATGTTCTGCTCAGGGCTGCCCGTCATTGGTGTTGTTCTGTGCTGTCCAGCTGCCCTGGCCTTATCCTCCCTCCCCGCAAGGAACGAGATACCACCCAAAACCTCTGTTATTAAATCAGCACTGCTCAGATCTTGCAAACTCAGGGGGGCAGCCTTGGTAGAGTCCACTCACCCACTTTACGGCCTCCCTCATTCCCTGCTGCCTTCTGCTTTCCTGGATGTTTCCACAGGATACATCCAAAGTAAGCTGTTGGTATTTGCCTCCAAGTTGACTTCAACGCTGTGGATGAGAGACTCACAAGAAACTCTTAGTTTTAATCACCAGATCCCCAGCCCTGCTCTCGTCTTGCGCAGCCGTGCCATCTTGCGTCGAATCAACCCACTTGCCTTGTGGCCTCGCTCTTTCCCGCCCGCCTTCCGCCTTGCCCAGCCTTACTGACTTTTCTAGCGAGTCTCATCATGATGTGTCCAAAGAACGACAGCCTCAGTTGGGCCCTCTGGGCTTGAAGGGAGAATTCAGGGTTGCTTTGCTCTCAGACCCCTTCGTTTCTCTTTTTAACAGCCCAGGGTATCTGTAGAACTCTCCTCCAGCACCATGTTTGGAATGAGAAGTTTCTCCCTATCAGTTTTCTTCGCTGTCCAGCTTTTGCAATCATACATAGAAATTGGAAATACGATGTCATGGATGGTTCTTGCTTTGGTATGCAGTCATAACTAAGGCCATTTCCGCACTACGCCCTTATAGCACGATTATTGCACTTTCAACATCCTATGGAATCCTGGGCTTTGCAGTTTTGGGAGATGCCGGAAATTGCAAACCCCAGAATTCCATAGGATGTTGAAAGTGGAATAGTCGCACTGTAAGAGTGTAGTGCGGAAATGGCTAAAGTTCAGAAAGGATGCTTTGGGCTTCGCAGCTCTGAAGACAGGCAGGGAAGGTCCAGCCGTTGGGCTACAAGTGGCCCCCACAGCTTGTTTGCACATCTCATTTTCTGCCAAAAAAGATGCAACCATTTACTTTTTAAGTAGGCAGCAGCCTCCACACCTTGTGCTACTGAATATCAAACACAGTCTGTTTATCCAGTATGGACTTTTCTCTTCTTTCCCCCAATTCTTAGCAATCAGTGTGGCCCTTAGGGGTCTTGGGCAAAATTGTGGCCCCAGACCCTCTGCAATTGCTCACCCTAGTTTTAAGGGCTGAAAGTTTGCACTTGTTTTATCTGTGGAAAGCCACAAGCCCTGGGGATCCCCGACTGAGCGGCGTTGATGCTTCCCTGCTATGCATCCAGGTTGGAAGAGGGGGACTTTTTAGCTGATAAACAGACATTTTGTGCCTGGCTCTAAGCGGCATGCTTTTCCAACACTGTGATTAACTTATCTTGAAGTATCTGCTGTAAACATATCAGGAATTTTTCAAAACATGCCATGCTGAGCTCTCTGCCAGACCTGTTCTGTTTTCCAGGGCTGGTTTGGGCACGGCGCTGCCCTTGCAGGACTTCTGAGAGGTGCCTGAATGAACTTCAAAGGCGCACCTGTGTGGGCGCGCATGCCTTCGGCTTGTGCCGGCCTGGAACGCCACTCTGCATCCGCCTCGGTTGTCTCTCCACTGCCGGGCGCTGTTTGGGGTATCGGGTGCCAGGGCAAAACAGCCAATTAAGCCCTCCCACTGCTCCGCCGTGGGACCTGTTTTGTTTCCTAATGACGGCTTGGAAGCCGGTCCTGGGAAGGTGCTTTAGAGCATGTGCGGAGCGAGACGGTCTCTCTGCTGAGAAAGCACCACTAACTCCCTGCACCTTTCCTTCTCTCTGTTTCTGTCTGGCCCAGGAAGCGGGGGTCTCTTGTTGGGGAGGGAAATGGAGCCAGCCGGCAAGACTTCAGCGCTTGGGGGTCATTGGGAGCTTTTGGGGCGGGGGGTGCAGCAGAAAGCCTCTTAGTGATAGAATCATAGATTCATAAGGTTGGAAGAGACCCCAAGGCCCATCCATCCAACCCCACTCTGCTGCCATCAAAGAATTTCCTTCCGGTTAAAAACCCCCAAAGAAGGAGACCTCACTGCACTCCATTGAGGCAGCGGGGGATTCCACTGTCAAACTGTTCTTACTGTCAGAAAGTTCTTCCTAATCTGACCTCTGAAGCCATTGCTCCACGTCCTAGTCTCTGGAGCAGCAGAAAAGAAGTGTGCCCCATCCTCCACACGACATCCTTTCAAATATTTAAACGTAGCGGTCATGTCCCCTCTAAACATTCCCTTCTCCAGGCTAAACATCCCCAACTCCCTAACCCAGTCCTCAGAGGGCTTCATGGTTTCCAGACCTTCTACCATTTTGGTTGCCTCCTCTGGACACATCTCAGTTTTTCAGTATCCTTCTTGGGTTGTGGTGCCCAGAACTGGACACAGGTTCCAGGTGGGGTCTGACCAAAGCAGAACAGAGTGGGATTATTCCTTCCCTTGACCTAGATGCCATATTCCTTCTACAGGGCGGGCAATGAAAGGAGAGCCGGGGCAAATTTTCTGGCCTTGGGACTTTCTGGAGGCCTCATAGAGGGCTAGAAATGCCCCCTCCCCAAGATAAATGGAACAAATTGAGAAGTGGGCAGGATGCCAATCCTGGTTTTGGGGGGGGAGGTACAGTTGCCCCCCAGATTCACTGGAGTTGGGGCACAGGAACCTCACAAAAGTGGGAAAATCACAGATACCAAAATGCGTGCGGGAAGCGGGCTGAGACGTGGGGGCGAAAGCAGGCACCCGGGGCCCAAACCAGGGCCATTTCCGCACTACGCTGTTATAGCGCGGTGATTCCACTTTCAACATCCTCTGGAATCCTGGGGTTTGCAGTTTCGGGAGGGGCCGGCAAAGCTGGCTGGGGGATTTTGGGAGTTGCAGTCCTAAAAAGGCAGCTTTCCCTATCTCTGGAGCCACAAGAAAGCCAGCTGTTGAAAAGGAAAGCGTGACTTCTTAGTTCCAACTGTGCACCTTTCCAAAACCAGCCGCTCTTCTGGCATTTTTTCTTGAACTGGAGCACCAAGAAAGAGCTTAAGGGAGCCGGATCGTGACCCTCCGCCTTGGAACCTCTGGGCGGACGCCGCGCTCCGCCTGCGCAAAGGGCAAGAATTGGGGCCAGGAGGAGCGGTTGCCGCCAAAGGCGTGTTTGGCCTCCCGGACTTCCGATTGTGACAGCGTGGAGGTGTTTGTGTGCGGGTAGAACTGCCTGCTCTGCGTTCTGAGATGTTCCCTTTAATTTTAATTTGATGCGGTTTGTTTTGCGCGCCTGCCTCTGGCCTTCTGGGTAATTTATTTGGGCGGCTTCTGGAATTTGACCTCTGCAGATGACAATACTGCGTATTTATGGCTCCCCTCGCCGAAACTTCTAATCCTTCCAGTCGTTATTAGGTCTGAAATGCTTTTCAAACTATTTTAAATTAGTCCTGGTTTTCATTGGATAGCTTATTTAATTTTGCCTTTTAATATTTTCAGTATAAATTGGTTTTTTAGCTGTATTTTGTTTTAAACTATGTTGTGAGCCACCTTGCATCCTTTATAAGAAGACAGGCAGCAAATTAAAATTGAGTTCTTCAGCTTTTGTATCTCCTGATAGTGGTAGATTTTCCTTAATTGAAGGCTGGGTGGCCCGCCTGTCAGGGGTGGTTTCCTACTGTGCCAGGGGGTTGGACTAGATGACCCAGGGTTTCCTTCCAGCTCTGCAATCCCCTGGTTCTATGAATGTTCCCACACCAATTTCTAGACTCATACAAATTGTCAGAATATGGTGCAATGTTGTTAGAAGACTAGACCTGGGACTTTGGAAATGCAGAGATAATGTTCTGTACTTGCTAGAGCGCAAGGCCTGGGATTTGGGAAATCCACATTCTGATCGGCACCACGTGTGAAACTCCTGGGGTGATCTGAAGTCGGATGCCCACACATTGCGTGGCCTACCTCGCAGAGTTGTTGTGGGGACACAGTGGGACCGAAGAGAGGCACATAAGGTCTCTTGCGTTCCTCAAAGGGAAAGTGAGATCTCGGGGTATCCGATAAATTGAAAAACATATTTTGAGTGGGCAGAAGTGTACAGAGAATTTTGTTTAAAGTTGGTTGATTGATCAAGGAATGGGATGGACCGGCTTTAAGAGGGGAGTCATTTGGAGATTGCATGGCCAGGAGGGGGTTGGATTGTTTCACGCCCTTGCTGGTATTTTACCTGTTTCTCTTAAACACAGAATCCTGGAATCCTGGAGTTGGGAGAGACCCCAGGGGCCATCAAGTCCAACCCCCTTCTGCCATCCAGAAAGACACGGTCCAAGCACTCTCTTTGACAGATGGCCACCAAGCCTCTGTTAGGAAACTCCAAAGATTTGAATTCTTACTGTTAGCCATCCAGCCTCTCTTAAAACATAGGCCATTTCCACACTGGACTGTTATAGCACTATTATTCCACTTGCAACATCCTCTGGAATCCTGGGGTTTGCAGTTTCGGGAGGGGCCGGCTGGCCCCTCCCGAAACTGCAAACCCCAGGATTCCATAGGATGTTGCAAGTGGAATAATAGTGCTATAACAGTCCAGTGTGGAACAGTCCCACACGCACACATGCACACACCCCACCACACTCCCAGGCAGCATATTCCACTGCCATCTTATGCTCAGGAAGTTCTTCCTCATGTTTAGGTGGAATCTCTTTCCCAGAGATTTGAATCCTTTGCTCCACAGTGTCCTAGTCTCTGGAGCAGCAGACAACAGATTTGCTCTGTCCTCCATATGACAGCCCTTCAAATGTTTAAGCATGCCTATTCTGTCTCCTTTTTATCTTCTCTTCTCCAGGTTAAACAGCCACAGCTTCACATGTAATTCATGTCACCTTTTCTCCCCCCTCCCAGGTGAGCTGAATCAGGACCCCCCCTCAAAATGGCCGGCGCATCCGTCAAGGTGGCAGTCCGAGTGCGTCCCTTCAATGCCCGCGAGATCAGCCGAGATGCCAAATGCGTGATTCAGATGCAGGGAAAAACCACCTGTAAGTTACTGGCTTTGATGCGGGGGGGCACGTGCCTCCTTCTGTCCTTCCCCTCTTTGGTGGGCCTGAACTACCCGCTTTGAATCCCAGTTTTAGTTTTTGGGGTCCTCCACGGGTGTGGAACGGCAGGCTTGGCAGGAAGGCACGGGCTGGAAAGCCAATTAATTCTGGCGTTAATCAGGAGCCGGTGTGTGTGCACGTGGGCACAGAACAATTTTAATGAAAGCCCACAGGAGAGGAGTTCCCAGTGAGATGCTCTTCTGAAAAGTGGCAGGAGCTTGGGGGTCTCGTTCCGTGGACCACCTCTTAAAGGGTTCGTCCCCTTTCTCTTTGGGTCGGTCACTGATATGATGTGACTGGGGTTCAAAAACTGCGCTAAGGTGGCGTGACCCATTCTGCTAGGACGCCCTTCCTGAATGGGGCTCTCTGGAGACACATGAAACTCCAGCATCCTGTGGGATTTTAAGTTGTGTCTGTCTTAGTGGCAGGTGGGTGCCATTTTCAATAGAAAGGTTGGTATGAGTTAATCCCCGTGTGCTTTTCCTTGGCCATTTCCGCACTAGACTTTTATAGCACGATGATTCCACTTTCAACCTCCTATGGAATCCTGGGGTTTGCAGTTTCGGGAGGGGCCGGCCGGCCCCTCCCGAAACTGCAAACCCCAGGATTCCATAGGATGTTTCAAGTGGAATCATTGCGCTATAAAAGTCTAGTGCGGAAATGGCTCTTGTACAGATTGAGTATCTAATCCGGAACTCCGGAATCCAAAAACCTCCAAAACCCCAAACTTTTTGCTGCCGGCTGCAGCTGCGGCGCTCCTGCCTCCCCGTCTCTCAGCTCCTCCGTCTCGGTCTTTTTGCCGCCGGCCGGAACAGGAGCACCGCAGCCGCCGCCTCTAAGGCGGAAACGGGCGGCTGGCGACAAAAAAGAGAGAGACGGAGGATCTGTGCAATGGCAGGAGGTGTGGATTTGCCCAGAGCCTGATTGTTGTTATTATTATCTTTAATTGCATCCTGCCTTTTGCCCAATATTGGGCCCTACCCTGGGACTCCTGCCATTTCACAGCTTGCATCTCGTACCCAACACGAGTAGTGACCAAATGAAAGGCGAGGCTATTCCAAAATGGTGCTGGACATCAAAATCCAAAAAAATCCAAAATGCAAAACACTTCTGGTCCCAAGAATATTGGATTAAGGGAGGCTCAGCCTGTGTTACTTTTCAGCTTCTTAGCAGCCTCCAGCCCCCATTTTGGGAGCAAGAGAGGTTCTGCAAAGGAAGAAATGCAACACACTAACATAAAATGTGGATGTTTTGCAAAACCGGAAGGGAACTTCTGGCTACTTGGGGTTTTTCTCCCATAATTTTTGGCATTTTTGCGGGGAAAACTGGGCCCTGGACCTGTGGGAGCTGCCCACCCCTGCCGCGAAGCCAACAGCTTCCATTGTGGAAGCGTTGCTTTGAAGGAGAGCAGATTTCCGGAGACGGCGTTTGCACCCAGCTGGAATGTGAGGCGTCCCGGCCAGCCGTTCCTCTCCTCCTCCCCTCCCTCCCCAGGCGTCAGGATTACTTCAACTTAAATGAGCCCCAAAAGATGTTTGCGCAGCCTGTTTGGATAAGCTGGGAACGGCCCTCGCCCGCCGGCCAGAGCCCCTCCCTCGCATGCATTCCTTCCCTCTCGTGTTTTACCTGCAGCTTTCAGCCGAGAGAAGGGTCAGCTCCACCAAGGGGTCTTTAGGATGAGCTTTGTAAGATTCAGTATGAGTTTTGGTTATGGGTGCCCGTGCTTGCCTAAGAAAACCCTAAGAGGTTCATGGGGTCGCCATAAGTCTGCAGGGGACTAGAAGGCATGATGTATACACACCACAAACATACTTTGGTGCCTAAATACCCTCAAGGCACCAGATCCCTCCTGATCTTGGAAGCTAAACAGGGCCACCCTAGTTAATAGTTGGATAGGAGATCGCCAATGAATCCCAGGTGCTGCAGGCTCTGTGGCCATTTCCGCACTAGCCTGTTATAGCGCGATGATTCCACTTTCAACATCCTCTGGAATCCTGGGGTTTGCAGTTTCCTCCTATGGAATTCCTGGGGTTTGCAGAGGCCGGCCCCTCCTGAAACTGCAAACCCCAGGATTCCAGAGGAGGTTGAAAGTGGAATCATCGCGCTATAACAGGCTCATGCGGAAATGGCCTATGTCAGGAAAAGGAACTAGCAAAACAACCTCTGAGTATTCCCTGCCTGAGAAAACCCTGTGAAATTCATGGGGTCCCCATAAATCTACAGATGACTTAAAGGCACAGAGATACTCACATACAGGCTAAAAAGGCAGATCATTGAGCCGGAGAGCAAATGGAGCCTGAACTCTCCCTGGAAGCCAAGATGACTAAACTGAGGCTGTTGTACATTGGACGTGTCGGAGCAACTTGACTCACTGGAAAAGGCACTAATGCTGGTTAAAATGGAAGTCAGGAGGAAAAGAGGGAGACCACCAGATGACAGCTAGACTGACCCCGAGAAGGAAGCCGCGGCTATTATGAAAAGGATCTCTTGGAAGTCTCTCGTTCGTAGCATTGTAGAAGTTGGAGATGACCTGACAGCACATCAAAAGCTGTAGATGATGCCCTGAGTTTCCAAGACCAGAGTAGGGCTACGGGGGATCACGGGACCCTGGGAGACCTTTTGTTCATCAGGTTGCTCTCAGTCAAAGCCAAACTGATGGCACAGCAAAAAGGAAAAGAGGAAGACTGCCTTGTGGGAGGATGGACTCCATCAAGGGGGCCCCAGGTGCTGCCCTGACTTTGCAAGACCTGAGCTGCACCACTGGGGGCTGGAGTCTCTCATTGGCCATTTCTGCACTGGACTGTTAGAGCGCTTTGATTCCGCGTTCAACATCCTATGGAATCTTGGGGTTTGCAGTTCCTGGGGTGGAATCCTGGGGTTTGCAGACTGGCCCCTCCTGGAGCTGCAAACCCCAGGATTCCATAAGATGTTGAAAGTGCAATCAAAGCGCTATAACAGTCCAGTGCGGAAATGGCCATTCTCAGAATTGCCGTAAGTCAAAGTCAGCTTGATGGCAGATAACAGCAACAGTGTCAGTGTTGTTAAGACTTCAAATAAACTGGCGTAAACAGACATAAACACAGGACCTTTTTCATGATTTCTTTCCAAACATCTCCCTTTGAGGTTTTCTGCTGCTGTTATTTTTAAAAAAATATAAGTCCTTCCCCCTCCTGGCCCTGTGCATTTCTCTTGCCAGCGGTGTTCTTTTTGGGGTCGAGCCACGCAGCAGCCGGAGACGGAGCGGCACCAAGGAGCAACGCTTTGTGGAGCCGGATTTCTCCCACCAGAAGGAGAGGCCGGGGCAAATTTGGCAAAAGCAGCAGGAGAACCCAGTCAGAGTTACTGCTCTTGGCAATTAAACCCTTTGTCCTGATAAACCAATTTAATTTAGTGAATACCCCATGACTGCCTAACAGTATTTCTAATGCAGGTGATATTTTAAGGATATTCGGATAAAGTGAGCAGCAGCTTAAAAAAGAAGAAGAAGAAGACATGACAGTTTGTTCAAGGAAAGACCTCTGGTGGGATCTCAGACCAGCCCAATTTTTGACACTACCTGCAATGAGTCTCGCTCTTGCAAAAAATACAGGATATCAGTAAAGAGAGTCACAGAATCATAGGATCTCAGAGATGGAAGGGACCCCACGAAGGCCATCTGGTCCAGCCCCAATAACTAAAACACTCCTGAAGGATGCCCATCCCACTGCTGTTTGGATTGGCTGGCAGTACAATTTCCTTAGAACAGATCTGGGCAATCTCAGAGGGATTGGGTCCCAATTTCATACCCCCAAAAGCCACCATAAACCACACCAGCCCCGTAGACATTCCAAAAAATCAAAACCAGATGTGCCCGTGGATTGGGATCAGAGGGTGAGAGTCTCTTCATTCCCTTTCACTGCATAACCATTACTCCCCTTGGCAGGTTTCCAGATCAAAACCTCCTTTATTGTTGTTTTGTTTTTTGTAGGAAAAAAGGGCAATGGGAAGAACTGGGAGCCTCCCAAAAATAACCTGGGCAGGGAGGGAGTGGGGGAACTGCTCCTAAGGTTCCGTCCGAGCTCTCTCCCGTTATCTAAGAAGGGGGGGTCCTTGATGAGAGCAGAGGAAAAGGGAGACCGGGGGTACAAGAGAGCTGGAGCAAAGAGGCATCTCATAAGCTGCCAATGACTCTCCCATATAATGTCCTTCCCGGCCCCAAAATACTTCCTCTTAGCCCCTTTCACCTCTCCATCATTGGGAGTGGAGATGACATGTCCCTCCCACAACAGAAACAGGGAGTGGGCAGAAGCTCTGCTGTCTCTTCTTTAGGTTGAATCACACCCCATTTTGTAGAAATACATTCTAGGGGCACAGGACTCCCGCAAATGTGCAAAACCTACAAACCTCTATAGGCTCCCCAAGCCATATATAATACACACAGAGAAAGTACAGTCTCTTTGAATCTGTGATGGAGAGAACACCAGCCACCTGGTTCTGCCTTTGAGGCGGGAGGGTTCCTTTGCAAGGCAGAAGCGGGCGGCTGGAGGGGCTTGCTGAGGCTGTGCACCGTTTTTAACAGGCTGACAAGCCTTGCCTCGCATTGGCAGTCTCTCTCTCGTCTCACAAGGCTCGCAGAGAGACTGTGAACGCAAGGTGAGGCTTATAAGTCCCTGTTAAAAATGGTGAAGTGCAGCAGAGGAGGCAGAGGCAAATAGTCAAGCCCACAGATGTTAAAGCTACAGATGTGGCAGCCTGGATGTACAGAATAACCCATGCTTTAAGACAGCCTTCCCCCTCAGGGCTCATTTGGAGGCGTGGGAGTGCAGCCCCCGCACTCTCAAACAGGGCCCCCTTGGGGAAGGCTGTTGCAGCAGAATGGGTCCTGCCATCTTGGTGCATGGTTCTGAGTCCCCAGTTGCGTTGTTGTGTTGCTCGTTTGTGCCCCCAAATGCTGGGTGAACCCCTTCACAGGTCGTCCCTTGTGAGCAAGACCTCCAGACCCCTGGCATTTTTCTGCAGGTGCTCAGAGGGGGAGCAGGAGGGGTGCTTTCATCAGAGTCGCTCTGCATGCATACGCGCATATGCTCACACAATTCCGTCTCTGCAAATTTAACAACATTGTAGGATTGAAACTGCCGAGAAATGACTCCAGCCCACAACTTATTTTCAAAGCTGAGCCGTCGCTCCTGGCATACTCCAAAAGAAGCCGTTCCCCAGAAAAAGTCCAAGGAATCTGGAGAGGTCAAGGGCCGCGTGGAAATGGCCGGGGGCCTTGGGAAGCATTTCCCTCACCTCTCTGTTGCTGCTGTTCTTTAGATCTCTAAAAAAAAGTTCTTTCGGCAGCTATGTTTGGAGAAAGCAGCATTTGTTGGCTGGGTCCCCCTGCTCTCTCGCGCTCTCTCCTTCTCAGTTTTTTCCAGTAAACCCCTGGTCAAAATGCAAATCTTTCCCCCCACCCCACAGAGCTCTTGGTGCAACCTTTGGCCTAACATGATCCCGGTGTCCTGGCCTTCCTTTTTGTTGCTTGTGTGTGTGTGTGTGAAGCTACACAAGTCGTCAGCTGTCGGTCCCTGTCTATATTTAGCCCTGGAACAGCTGAGAGGCCGTCGCAGGGGGTACAGCGAAGGCAGGGGGGTGGCTTTGCACGCATGCACATGCGCACGCGCACACACACGAGTCCTTTTCCTGGGCGTAAGGAGGTTCTCCTCCTGCCCTCTTTCCTTCCTCCCACCCCTCCCCAAAAATGCATTGTGCCAGACCGCAGGGGCCCCTTCCGCCCTGACCCACCCGGCAGGGGGCGAGGATGCAGCTTCAAAGCCGCAGCTATTTGAGCTATGCGGGGAATGTTTTCCTGAGAGCCAGGGCTGAGCATTGCCGGCTGTGGACGCTGCTGTCGGTCTGAGCCTCACCCCCTCCTGGCTTCCTTCGAGGAGGAGGCCGTGGCGGAGCGGAGTTCCTCGAAGCCTCCCTCGGGCTGCGCTCCCTCTTTGCGCTGGTCCCTCTTGTGCTTTTCCTTGCCCGCCGCTGGACAGACCAAAGTGTCAAAAAGGGGCCAGTTTTGGAGAGTGTCAAAAAGGAGGGACGGAAGAGGAAGGAAAGAGTGGGAAGGATGGGGACTGGAATGAGTCACACCTCTGCCCCCAGGCGTATGGGTTTTGGAGTGCTGGTTAGCATCACGGCCCAACGCTCTTCACTGGTCTAAATGGGATGGATTTCTATGGGTGACTTGGTCAGAGACGGTTCTGCATTCGCTTGGCTGGCTGAGGCCGGAAAAGGAGAGGACGGCTGGGGACGGGCTGAGGGAGGAGGGGATTTCCCCTGCTTGCCAACCTGTTGGCCCAGTTCCCGTAGCCGGGGTGGGGCGGGGGGTCGGAGATGGGGCATGCCATGCACTTTGGTTTCCTTGGTTCTCTTCTGGGACCCTCGGGAGGGAGTCCCAACATCCCCCACGTCCAACCTCTGCTCAGGGCAGGATCTCCAACTCGAGCATCCCCAGCAGGTAGCCGTCCGGCCCCTTCTGGAAGACGGTCAAAGGAGGAGACCCGCCGCTGCTCGGGGCAACTGGGTCCACTGCCCAACCACCCTCAAGAAGTTCCTTCTACTGTTCAGTCAAAATCTGCCCTCCTGGAACTCCAAAGCCATTAGATTTTATCTTACTCCTCGGGGCAACAGAAAATGGCCTTGCCCTCCCCTCTCTGGGAGAGCCCCGGGGGCATTTAAAAGGGACAATCATGTCGTCCTCCTTCAGTCTTTTCATCACCAACCTGAACATGCCCGGCTCCTTCGGCCTCCCCTAATAAGTTTTGTTCTCCATATCTTTCATCCTCCTCATTGCCCTTCTCTGAATCTGGTCCAGCTTGTCTAGATCCTTCTCAAAATGAGGTATCTGGAACTGAGGCATCTGGAACTGGCCCAGACTCCAGAGGAGGCCTGGCTAGTACAGAAAGTGCTGAGGGGCAGCATTACTTCCCTTGATTTGGAAGCTATGCTTCTATTAATACAGGCTAAGATAGCACTCGCCTTCTTTGTTGCAGCATCACACTGTTGGCTCATGCTCACCTTATTATCAACAGTAATCCCAAGGTCTTTTTGACCTACAGAACTGCTGAACCGAGCAGCCCCACCACAACGGGCTACCCCTCTCCCTGCAGATGTTGTCATGTTGTCTGACAGGTCACACTGTTGACTATGTTGGTCCAGGCTGATGGAGGTTGTAGCACCCTACAGCTGTGGGAATTCCGATTGGGGAAGAGCTCGCTGCACAGTTTCAGTTTGTCTCTCATGTGATTCTAAGTTACAACCTGGTTGAAGGTGGAGCTGATATCCATAGAATAATCATTGAACCGTTCTTACCTGTTTAATCTGTATTCCACCTTTTTTCACCATTACAATTTCTCCAGCCCCTCCTCTGTGCAACCAGCTGTTTTGCACGTGAAGATGGACGGCTGTAGCTCCGCTGTTCCACTCGAGTAGTGTTTCCAGCCCACTCTGGCCAAGGCCCAGCCTGTCCAGCGGTCCATGCTCTCCCATCATGTGAGCCTGACGGGGCCGGCGGTCTTCAGGGAAGACCCCACCCTTGCTCTCTGCTCCCACCCAGGCCTGCCTCGGTGGCTGCTCCCAGGCTCTGGCACTGCCTTCCTTGGGAGGTTGGAACAGCCCCCTCCTTACTGACCTTACGTCAACAGGCAAAGACTTTTTTAAAATTAGTGCCACTGGAAACAGAACTTTTATACAGAGCGAGTTTCACCAGAGTCTTGTTATTCCATTCCTGGTGATGTTTATGGTCCCGTAGTGGTGGAAGGTTCTGCTTGCCGTCCACGCTGGCCAGCTGGCTTCTCTTTGGGCTAGATTCGGGCCATTTCCACACTACACTTATAGCGCGATCATTCCACTTTCAACGTCCTATGGAATCCTGGGGTTTGCAGTTTCCTCCTATGGAATTCCTGGGGTTTGCAGAGGCCGGCCCCTCCTGAAACTGCAAACCCCAGGATTCCATAGGAGGTTGAAAGTGGAATCATCGCGCTATAAGAAAGTAAGTGTGGAAATGGCCTCATTTTATCCCAAGTGTCCAGTTCGGAATTATGTGCCTTGTGGCTCCTGCAGTTGGTCATTATATTAAACATTTGTCTTTATTTAACATGATTTTCTTTTTAATTTGGGCATGCTTTGGAGACCAGATTGTTTCTAAAGAAAGGGCTTTAATAGTGTTCTGTACTGATTTTTACATGACGTCTCCCTGTTTTCAGTTTATTTTTTCTTCTATATAAGTTGGTGATAATGATGGGAATGATGATATGGCACTGATGCATAGATTCTTGGATGGGATCATTAATGATCCAAAACTCCAGTCTGGTTAAAATTGGCGGACTGTGAAGTCAGGATAATGGTAATGCCAATAACAACAGCAACGGTAGTAAATATTAGCAATAGAAGCAAGACCAGCAGCTACAACTGGGTTTCCTCTCTTATTTTCCCTTCTTTCTTTCCACCCCGCAGGCATCGCCAATCCTAAGCAGCCCAAAGATGCCCACAAGAACTTCACTTTCGACTATTCCTACTGGTCTCACACTTCGGTGAGTTTCCAGCAGTGCGGATGGCGGGGAATAGGGGACGGGTGGGGGGAGCTGAGCTTCTACATCAGCCTTGAAGAGTGGAAATTCCTTCTTGCAGTGGTTGCGCTGCAACACCGCCGTTGCAGCAGAGAGTGGTGTTATGCAGCAAAGCACATCCCTTATACTGTGGGTATGCTCTTCCCTTGCAAAAGGGCAAATGCACAGTGCAAAGAGAGGGGTGAGTGAAGGGACGCCCTCACACCCTCTCCACCGTCCACTACATCAGTGGTAGCAGTTAGATGACCGTCCGTGGATTAAAACGGGCCCTGAATTCATTGCAGTGTCTCCCTGATCCTGTAGGATTCAATGGGGGAGGCTGTGACTTAAGCCTCAGAGGGTTGCGCCAGCTTTCCTTCAGCTCCTCTGGCGTTTGGCACACCTCCACAGGTGCCATCACGGTGCCATTCTGGGTGACCAAAAGTGATGCTGTGGGTCAGCCCTTGGCTTTTGGAAGAGGGACAGGCAAAACTCTAAAACGGCATTTGCAAATGGGCTGAAGCCCTTTAAGGGTCTTTTTTCCAGCTAAAAGCTGGTGGGCAGCCTGGGGGCCAGTGGGGGTCCCAAGAGCCACACCGACCCTACCTCCCCTGCACGGACAAGTTCTGGAGGCTGCAGGCCAGAAGGAGCGAGGGAAGCAAAGCAAAAGGGGGTCAGCGATTTGGGAACAAGGGAAGCCCCCCAGGGGGGTGAGTGGTGGGCTGTTCCATCCCCACCTCATGAGAGATGGTAAGAGGGGCTGGAAGGTTGACACAGGAGGGACTGCAGTTGTGAAAACTTGAAGCAAATGTCGCCCCTGTGCAAGGGCCAGGATGGGGCCACCACCACGAGGACGAAGGGGCCCATGGGTTTTCCAGGGTGGGCTCTTTCAAGGTGCCCCTGCCCCACTCTCCCCTCCACAGTGATGGCCCTAAATGTCCAGGGACGGGGAGAGACTCTGGTTGGCCGTACGGCCGGACTGGGGAAAGGCCAGTGGACAGAGGTGGGCAGTGGGAGGACCGGAGTCAGGTTGGTGGGGGAAGGGAGGGAGAGAGCAGCAGCTGCCATCTCTTGAACCCAGTGCCGGGCTTGCTTTCCCTTCCAGGAGGAGGACCCCAACTTTGCTTCCCAGAGGCGGGTCTACAAGGACATTGGCGAAGAGATGCTCCTCCATGCCTTTGAGGGCTACAATGTCTGCATCTTCGCCTACGGCCAGACCGGGGCCGGCAAGTCTTACACCATGATGGGCAAGCAGGAGAAGGACCAGCAGGGCATCATCCCCCAGGTGCTTCAGGGACTGGGGGGAGCAGGCAGGAGCCAACGGTGGCAGGTGTAAAATGGCCTCTTGGAATGGCATGGCTTCACCCGACTATCGAGGACGGGTGCTACGACTTCTCATAATACTCAGACCCAAATGAGGGTCAAATCCCCTTTGGCTTGAGTTGGGGAGGTTCAGGACAGAGAGGAGGAAGGGTTTCTCCACACAGCTGTGTTGTTAAACCGTGGAACTCACTGCCACAGGATGGATGGACTGATGTCATTTGTATGCTGCCTTTCCTTCAGAGTGGGACCCAAGGCAGCTTCTAGGAAGAAGAATTCTAATTCTAGGAAGAATTCTAAGAAGAGTTAAGAAACAGCCTCAACAGTAACATTTTAAAAACAATGAAAATCACTACACAAAACAAGATAGAATAATTTAAAATACATACACAATTTTAAAAAGAGAGATAAAATATCCCAATAAAAGCTTCCCCGCTTGCGTAGCAATGGGTGCCAACTGTGGGCGGCAGTAAAAGTGGACGGGGCAAACGGGCGGAGGGTCAGGCTGTCCGTGGCTGCTGTCCAGGAGGGATGCTCCCCCCAGTGCCGGAGGCAGCCTGCCCCATCTCTCCGCTGCTGAGGGCATGGCGGGGAGGCTGCCGGGAAGCTCTGGGCTTCCCACTGCAGAAGGTGCATACGAAACACAAGGATTCCATAGGACGTTGAAAGTGGAATAATCGCGCTATAAGAAAGTAGTGTGGAAATGGCCTCATTTTTATCCCAAGTGTCCAGTTTGGAATTATGTGCCTTGTGGCTCCTGCAGTTGGTCATTATACTAAACATTTGTCTTTATTTAACATGATTTTTTTTTAAAATTTGGGCATGCTTTGGAGACCAGATTGTTTCTGGTTGTTTCTGGTGGCGCAGTGGTTAAATGCCGGTTCTGCAGCCACAAGGTTGTGAGTTCGATCCTGCCGGGCTCCAGGTTGACTCAGCCTTCCATCCTTCCGCAGGTCGGTAAAATGAGTACCCAGCTTGTTGGGGGCAATTAGCTAAAAAAAACACATTGTAAACCGCTTAGAGAGCACTTAGCTGATAAGCGGTATAGAAATACATGCTATTTGTAATGTATAATATATTTCATGTTGTTCGCTGCCTCGATCCTTGTGGAGAGGCGGGATGCAAATAAATAAATATTATTATTATATTCAAGAAAGGGTTTTAATAATGTTTTGTACTGATGTACTGAAACACAAGTGAATTTCGTGTTTAGATTTGGGTCCTATTTCCAAGGTATCTCAAGATGCATGTATATGCAAATACAGGTATTCCAAAATCTGGAAAAAAAAACCCGCGAAATCCAAAACATGTCTGCTCACCCACTGCGGAAGGAGAGCACTGGACTGGAAGGGCCTTGGATTCAGCATCACAGCCCTCAGTGAGGAAGGAGCCGTGGAGAAGGTGGGGGCCATAAACCATGTGGGGGCCCCAGGAGCCCTCCGACCACCCCAGGACTTCTGGGCCACGTCGTGCTGAAAGGAAAGGCCTCTCCAGGTTCTGGAACGGCTCGGAGGGACAAAAATGGGGGGCATTTGGGGATGCAAACAATTTCCAAAATAAATTTGGGGTGGTAGTGGGGCTTTCCAAGTTCCGCTGAAGAGGGACGGTGCAGCCACCGACTGTTGCCCACACCGAGAGCGGCTGACGGGAGGGGACCACGGGAGGATTGGAACCTTGGCTCCAGCCAAAAAACAGGCTGGCTGTGACGGGTATCCACCTGACCCTCCGGGGCTGAGATGTTGGGTGCAACAGGGATTGCTCACCCCAGTTTCCAGAGTTCAGAGCTGTTTCCCATCCACCCATCCCTCATCTGAAATGCTGGGGACCAGACATGTTTTGGATGTTGGTTTTTTTCAGATTTTGGAATACCTGTGTTTGCTTATATGGACATCATGCGATATCTTGGAAATAGGACCCAAATCTAAACACGGAATTCATTTGTGTTTTGTATATACCTTATGCACATAGCCTTTTATACAGTACTTTTAATAATTTTGTGTGTGAAACAAAGTTTGTATACTCTGAACCACCAGAAAGCAAAGGTGCCACTGTCTCAGCCACCAGCCGCATGGACAATTTCAGGTTTTGGTGTACCGTATTTCAGGTTTCCAGATAAGGGATGCTCAACCTGTCATAATAAAATCAAAATACAGGATTTCAGCTTTGGCTGTCCTGGCTTCCAGTCCCCAAGGGGCTCATTCTCCACTTGTGTTTTTCTCTCCTGTCCTCTCACTGTGGCTGAGTCCCACTGTTTTTGGAGGGAGAAGATTATTCCACCGATTGGTTTGGCAGCATGTTTACCCTTTCTTCCATCCAAAAAAGTGGGGGGCTCCTCTGAACAGCTTAACATAAGGCCAGTAACAAGGCAGCGCTTGGCTGGGGGATTGTAGCTTGAAACAGTGCCGCTCACAGCAGTGGTCCGTGGACCGATGCTGGCCGATAGTCCAAAGTGAGTTTTCAAGTAGGAACAAAAGAGTGGTGGCCAATGGGCACAGCTGTGGGGCTGGTCCCTGGCACGTTAGAGGGAGAAAATTGCCAGTCCTCCGTACTAGAGATCCTGAGAGACCCTGATGTAGAAGATGGAGCACAAGAGGAAAGGGGGATGAGGAGGGGAGAGGAGTACCCTTCGCCCATGTTCCGTCCGGTTCTCCTCCTCCTGCCTGACCTGCTCTCTTCCGTTTTCTCTCGCCAGCTCTGTGAAGACCTCTTTGCCCGAGTGAACGAGAACAAATCCCCCAACCTCTCCTATTCCGTAGAGGTAAGGGTCCCGTTTCACACACACACGTGCGCACCTCCCCCCGGATGCGCTCAGCCTCATGCTCTTGGCGGGGTGTCCTTACCAAGGGTTTTGTCCACCCGCCTCCTTGTCCTTCCAGGTGAGCTACATGGAAATCTACTGCGAGCGTGTGCGCGACCTCCTCAACCCCAAAAGCCGTGGCAATCTGCGCGTGCGGGAACACCCCATCATGGGGCCCTACGTGGAAGACCTCTCCAAGCTGGCCGTCACCTCCTACGAAGATATTGCCGACCTCATGGACTGTGGCAACAAAGCACGGTAGGTCCTCCGCTGACCCACACCTGCCCCCCTGCACTACGACAGTACCCACCAGCAAGACACGTGGGCGTGGGGCTGGGGGAATGGGGCAGTTAGGCTGTGGGACTCATTGCCACAAGGCGTTGTAATGGCAGCCCACTGGAGTGGCTTTGAAAAAGGCTGGGTGGATTCACTGAGCTGATTCGTGGCTACCTGTCCTTTGAGGTCTATTTGGTGCCAACGCTGGCTTCCTTCCAGAGACAGGTGAGAACATTTCTCTTTGTAAGGCCATTGGAAGCCAAGTGATTGCTTCCATGATGTTCATCCTGCTCATGGTTTTAAACCATTTTAACCTTTGGGAGCCTGTTTTAACCTGCTAAGTTGCTTATTGTGTTTTCAGTCTGTTTAAATTGTATGTTACTATTTCAGTTCTGGGTTGTTTTAATTGATTTCACTTGTGTGTTGCCCTGAGATCCTGTGATATTTATAATCCGTTTACGTACGTAGGAGGGGTGCACGTATTCTCTCCAGTACTAAGAGGCGGTGATCCCCGTGTCTCCCAGCTTTGGGAGAGCCTGGGATGCAGCAGTCCTGGGATCCAGCTGGCTGCTGTGGGAACAGGATGGGGGTGTGAGAGGCCCCCTCTGGTCTG